>JANAVB010044418.1:1954557-2175132 GCA_029216955.1 Iris pallida
AAAAAAAACTCGATTTTTGGATGTTAGAGACTGTCCTGGAAACCAAACTTTGAAGGCCTTTTTAGGTCGAACCTTTGATCAAATTCGAAATCCACCTGAAGGCATTTATTAACAACATATAGGGCTAGAAAATTCCAGTAGGAAGTTTGTAGAAATTTGCCTTGTACAGAGAAATAAACACATGTAAACTTCGTCAAAAACCTGTTTTCAAAAACATAAAATTCATCCACACGACGTGCGTCCCGCCAATCCGGGCGACGTGGTCGCGAACCGAAAGTATCGAAAGCTGCGTATCAGCTTTGTAGACGTGTGGGCTTTGACGGAATTCAAATTGGTCGCGTGTGCGCGACGAATTTGATGCGTATCCATCGAAATTCACCGTATCGGCCTCTATGCAAGTTTTCTAATTACTTTGTGCACGCTCATCAGATCGAGACGAAACTTGAGCCAACAGGACCGTATCATTTTTCTGGTTTTATATGCCAAGTTTGGTCCAATTCTGAGATAGTTGAATCGAAACGCCGTTTTGCGGGCCCCACGGTCCGACTCAACGGGCGATTTTGTGCACGGCCTGCCGAAATCCAACTTTGGACATACGGTTGGGTTCGTATCAGAAAAATAAATCCGTAGACATGTAGTTTGACGACTTTAGAAACCATAGACTTTGACGCACTTTTCGGTGCAAAGCGGATCCAACGGCGGATATCATTTTTGACCCAAAATTACCGTTTTGCCCCTGTGTCCAGAATTGGACTTAAGGATAGGCAATTCTAGCTAATTTGACTATTCTGAGAACGTTGGTAATGTTTATTTCAGCATCTGGAGACTTCTGCATGTGTTGACTGATTGTGGCTCATTGAGTGGTATAGTAATATTGGTTTCACCAGCTAAGGACCTCAGGCAAGTGCACTTTCTAATTGCTTTCGATTCATAGTAGTCTTTTCATTTCATGTTTATACATATATCTTGCTGCTTGTTGACACGCTCGTCCCACGGAGTAGTCGGGAGGGGAAATATCTTGGTAGACATATGGACTACCCAGAACTATCCCCATGATGTCTATTCGTGAACAATAGCACCTGTACACGACACGTGCAGGTGCCGGATTTTACCCCCTAGCCGTTCACATATCGAAAAGGATATTTCACATCACATAGGTAGTTGTCTTTTATTTATTTCCCTTTTTCTTCTCCACCGTGCCATGTCATCAGTTACTTTCTAGCTTTCTTATTCCATATGTTATTTTTATGTCTTATTAATTCTGTTATATTTCATATTATCGTCGGTTTGTGTACTTGTTCCATTCCTGACTGGAAACTAACATTTTTCAGGTTTAGCCGCGATCACTCTTAGTATTGGGAAGGCTTGGGTATGCTGAGGTCAACCTAGAAATAGATAGCAGATGTATCAATTTCATTAATTGGAAAAATCTTGTATTTTCTTTATTTATAAATGTTGTAAATGTTATAACAAATTTAGAAATGTGAATGAGCAGCAAATTTTATATTTTAAGCATTATTCCTTGTGGGCTTGACAGCGTTCTACCGCCGACTCTGCGGCGTAGGCTGGCTTGGACACGTCTCGTATCCGAAAAAACGGGTGCGGGTCGTGACAAGTTTTTGTGGTGGCCCATGCAGGTCCGTTTTCGTAAAAGATTGCGAACTCGTGATGGTACGTTAGTCGTACTATTGCGAGCCTGCGCCCAGGAAATGCTCATTCGCAATTAGGATTAAAATAATTTAAGAGAATGACTAGGACTAGGAGTCCCTTGTTCAAATTGACCGTTGGGTAGTTAAGGTTATTAGATAGGCCATGCAATTTAGATAGCTTGCTAGATCCCTATAGGTACACTATTACTTTTGATATGACAATGTGATCTAGTGTGGATATACCATTCACTTGGTAAGTTAGCTTACCTAGAATTAAGACTTTGATCTTGATGAACTGTTTAAATTTTTGCTTTATTAGATATAAATCTTATATCATAAGTTAGAATTGTCTATTTTAAATTCTCTTTTGTTGTAAGGAGTTAGTTTATAATTTTGATTCTGTTATTTGTGTATGAATCTCGAATTAGATTTTGACTCTCACAAAACTCGATCTACTTGTGCCTCCTTTCCAAAAAATCTCGCCTACTTATATTTTGACTATCTTGACCAACGCTGCTATTACAGTCTAGTTTTTGCAAGCTTACTCTTTTATCGAGCTTGCTTCAAGATATATGTTTATTGGGGACGCCCGCTAACATATTGTCTAATCAGAATCATTGTATTACGGTCTGATCAACCATGATGCAATTGGTTCGCTCTTCATCTAATTACCCTACGTGGAGTGAGATGTAGCTGTCTCTAGGATCTTATCCACGACTGCTTTGACAAATCCTCTTGAATTATACATTCGCCTTTGAATCACGTAATTGTATTCAGTGACATCTATCTTGAACTCTTTATTGTTTTGTCTTTCACCGATTAGAAAAAGCTCGTAATTGATAGATAGATACAGAGTATTCCCATGGCTATGATAGTTGTATATGCAAGTGTAGCTACCATCGGCCAGCTCTGTGACTGGAACCTTGCCTTGAGTTACTCGTCCTCTCTTCGACACTAAACCTACTATCTTGATCTTCTAGTCATTGGAGTCCGAGAATGATTCGGATCTTTTCCTTGATCAAATGCCAACCTAGGAGACTACCTATTCTCGAGAGACCGATTATTGTGAGCCTCAAATTAATTATTTAAAGCTTGCTTTAATTAGAACCCTTGTGACAATAGTCTGGAAGGTTTGACACCAATAGAAATTCACGACTCAGTTGTTAGAACTCTTTTCATATGATGTGCCTTAGAGTTGGTTACCCCGTCGACAACTCCTGTACACTATGGACGAGTAGATCATTCTACTTTATCGACCATGGGTTATTGTACACACATGTTTTCTATTTATTGAGGAACGATCCGTGACTTGACTTATATCTACCGTATCCCGTTACGCCGTGCCTTATTCTTCATTAACAAGAGTCGAGGTACAATATCCGGACATTGAAATTTTTCTAACCTCATTATTCCTAAAACCCTGTCCTAGCTTCTAAGGTGGGTAGACTGTAAGCTTTCTAAAATTTTAGGATATACGAGGATTACCGATGGATTAGAATGATTTCCATTAGAATGACAATTAGTACCCATGGACTCCCACTTTCCATTTAGATTATTTTGTGTCCCCGACCGTGTCATTAATATTAGGAGCACGAGACCAGTTGTTACCAGCCAACAAATTTCACATATAAGATCTAGACGAGTCCACCTTCATCTAGGTATATCATGTGCCACTCAAACCCGTCCCCTTGTACTCTATTTTTATGGTACGACCTTTAGGTCAAAAGGATTAGCCATAGCCCTTACCGTAATACCGGTATACTTCTCGACCTCCATTAGAGCCACAACCCCGACTCAATTCCTTTGACCCAATATATGGTTGTGATCTACTCGAAGTCCACTTCGCACATGCTACTAGTGTGCCACCCAATTGAGGCCTCATGTGCTACTTAAACACAAAAGTCACTGAAGGCACATTTTTGGGCTTTAGGAACCTAGCTGACCAACCTGACTAGCAACTAGCTCAACCACTTGGGTTGAAACCTACTCTAGGTTACCCTAACCTAGTAAAAATAGTTTTATCATTGGGATCTTGTCCAATCCATATAGATTGAAACCCAATGTTCATCCAGCCAACGACTGATGTCGAAATAGAGAACCCATTAAGACCCAGTAAAACCCACCCATGCATACCACCGTATTTGGACTATAAGACCGAACTAATTGAAATAGGTCCCTATACCTATTACATCGTGAGACGATCTTGTAGTACACCTTTATCCTTTGCTCGTGTGTTTAGATAACCACGGAAAGATCACAATCTTGATTTCTCAAAATTTTGTCCTATTATGGAACCTTGCTTCGAGAACAAAATTTTCGTATTGCGTGAATTGCAAGCCCCTCCAAGAGACGAAGGGTTCTTCGATTTAGCAAGTGACTGGACTGGAGTAGCCAACCTAGCGAATAAGACTATAGGTTCATAAATACTCTTTCTAACTGTATTATTGTATATTCTCTACCGCTCTTTAAACTTCCTATTTGCTCTTGATTGTTCTTCCTTATCTTTCTGTCCTTTCTACTGTAGAGAGACGAAGGTCATACTTAGTAGAATTCACCAATATTCTTAGCTACTTGTGTAAATTTGCTTGTTAAGATTTCGGATTGCTTGATAGATAGGAGAGGATATAGGTGCCATATGCAGTAGATATTTATTGGTAGAAATTTTAGCAATTAGTTGGAAGGTTATAAAGTTTTAAAGACAGAAGATTTGAGTGAGTAGTGTGACCAAAGGTGGGTAGAAGTCCTCAAGGATTTGTAGTTACGAAATGGCTATGAGAAGGTATAAATATTTCTGAGAAATTAAATTTGAGAAGATTGTGGTAATAGTGGATTTATTCTTTTACTTTTATTTTTGAATTTTAGGCATGGTTATGAGTTAGAATTTCGAGGACAAAATTATTTTTAAGGTGGATAGATTTGTAGCTCCCCTTCCCGGAAGTTTTGAAATTTTTATTGTTATTAATTATTCTAATTAAATGATATATATATACCATTATTGGTTTATTAAATTTCGTTATTATTATTATTATTATTATTATTATTATTATTATTATTATTATTATTATTATTAGTTTATTGAGAATATTATTATGTAATATAATATTATTGGTTATATTATTGTCGTCAAATAAATGTGATAATATATGTGTTCCTATTTATATAGATAGTCTCTACACTAAGAATAAATGCTAGCGGAATTTATGTGAGTTTACGGAGGTATATATATAGGCATAGATATATATTTTTTTATAATTTATTAATTGATATTTATATAGATATACGTATATATATATATATATATATATATATATATATATATATATATATATATATATATATATATATATATATATATATATATATATATATATATATATGTATGTATGTGTGTGTATTAATATACAAATATATATTGAATATACGTGTGTGTTTATATAAATATAAATTTACGTATAAGAGGGTATATATAGTATATATGTATGTGTGTGCGTATATATATACGTATAATTGTACTTAGATATTTATATATACGTATAATTGTACTTATATATATATATATATATATATATATATATATATATATATATATAAAGAAAACAATAAAAGAATAAGGAAGCAGTAGTAATCCCAACCCAAAGCCTATCCCAGGCTCGGCCCAAAGCCAGCAGGCCCACAACCAAACCCCATAAGCCAAGTTCCCCCACCACTGAACCGAGCCTGTGGCCGAATACATACTCGACGAGTATATATATTTGGAGGTCGACAGTTGGAAACGAAACTCATAACCCTAATCCCACGCCCCACCACGCACCCCGCTGGATGGGAGGCAACCCTGACCCGGCGCGCCGCCGCGCGAGTTGCCGGACGACGGCCGGAGAGCTTCGCGCGCGCGTACAGGAGGGTGGTACAGCAGCAGGCCAATCCGGCCGACCCCGACTTCGTGCCCAACTTTTGCGTCGTACGCTCCACCGTTTGCGATCGGTCTTCGCAGATATGAAGACTAAATGAACGACTCCACAACCCTTTAATTAGTTTATTTTGTTTTGTTTTGTATGCAACGAGAATTGAGTTCCAAATCGAAGAAAAAACTCGATTTTTGGATGTTAGAGACTGTCCTGGAAACCAAACTTTGAAGGCCTTTTTAGGTCGAACCTTTGATCAAATTCGAAATCCACCTGAAGGCATTTATTAACAACATATAGGGCTAGAAAATTCCAGTAGGAAGTTTGTAGAAATTTGCTTTGTACAGAGAAATAAACACATATAAACTTCGTCAAAAACCTGTTTTCAAAAACATAAAATTCATCCACACGACGTACATCTCACCAATCCGGGCGACGTGGTCGCAAACCGAAAGCATCGAAAGCTGCGTATCAGCTTCGTGGACGTGTGGGCTTTGATGGAATTCAAATTGGTCGCGTGTGCGCGACGAATTTGATACGTATCCGTCGAAATTTACCGTATCGGCCTCTGTGCAAGTTTCCCAATTACTTTTTGCATGCTCGTCAGATCGAGACGAAACCTTTGCCAACAGGATCGTATCATTTTTTTGGTCCTGTATGCCAAGTTTGGTCCAATTCTGAGACAGTTGAATCGGAATACCGTTTTTGCGGGCCCCACGGTCCGACTCAACGGGCGATTTTGTGCAGGGCCCGCTGAAATCCAACTTTGGACATATGGTTGGGTTCGTATCGGAAAAACGAATCCGTAGACATATAGTATGATGACTTTAGAGACCATAGACTTTGGCACGCTTTTCGGTGTAAAGCGGGTCCAACAGCGTACATCATTTTTGACCCAAAATTACCGTTTTGCCCCTGTGTCCAGAATTGGACTTAAGGATAGGCAATCCTAGCTAATTTGACTATTTTGAGAACGTTGGTAATGTTTATTTCAGCATCTGGAGACTTCTGCATGTGTTGACTGATTGTGGCTCATTGAGTGGTATAGTAATATTGGTTTCACCAGCTAAGGACCTCAGGCAAGTGCACTTTCTGATTGCTTTTGATTCATAGTAGTCTTTTCATTTCATGTTTATACATATATCTTGCTGCTTGTTGACACGCTTGTCACACGGAGTAGTCGGGAGGGGAAATATCTTAGTAGACATGTGGACTACCCAGAACTATCCCCATGATGTCTATTCGTAAACAATAGCACCTGTACACGACACGTGCAGGTGCCGGATTTTACCTCCTAGCCGTTCATATGTCGAAAAGGATATTTCACATCACATAGGCAGTTGTCTTTTATTTATTTCCCTTTTTCTTCTCCACCGTGCCATGTCATCAGTTACTTTCTAGCTTTCATATTCCATATGTTATTTTCATGTCTTGTTAATTCTATTATGTTTTCGCATTACCGTCGGTTTATGTACTTGTTCCATTCCTGAATGGAAACCAATATTTTTCAGGTTTAGCCGCGATCACTCTTAGCATTGGGAAGGCTCGGGTATGCTGAGGTCAACCTAGAAATAGATAGCAGATGTATCAATTTCATTAATTGCAAAAATCTTGTATTTTCTTTATTTATAAATGTTGTAACAAATTTAGAAATATGAATGAGCAGCAAATGTTATATTTTAAGCATTATTCCTTGCGGGCTTGACAGCGTTCTACCACCGACTCTGCGGCGTAGGCTGGCTTGGACACGTCTCGTATCCGGAAAAGCGGGTGCGGGTCGTGACAGTCTGCTACCATCGTAAGCCAGTAATAGCCCATCCGATGGAGACGGTCCTGCAAGTTTGGGCCAGGTTGGTGAGCCCCGCAAACGCCATTATGAGCCTCGCGTAAGGCTTCTTTGGCTTCTGCGTTTGACAAACATCTTAGCAGTAGTCCATCGTAGGATCGTCGATATAATATTTTTGTTTCTGTGTCATAAAAGAATCTGAGAGAACGCCTGTAACACCCAGTTTTCTAAAATGAGGGTAATTTTGAAATTTTGTATTTTAATTTATTTAATTATGGTATATAAGATTTTCTATGATTTTTATTGATTTTTAATCATTTTAAAACTATTTTAAATCATGACTTATGATTGGTGTCTTGCTAGTGCAACCCTAGAGCCTAGCCATGTGATTAGGGTATTTCATTTATCATTTCTAGATTGAGGGGTATTTTAGTTATTTTTGTAATTTGGAGAATTATTTGGAATTATTATGTATTATTTAGATTTATTAGAATTAATATGATTTTTAGATATTTTTAGTATAATTGATTTTGGTGTTTTAGTTGACTTTGACTTATGTTGACTTTTGAGACTAACCTAGTGGCTATACTAGGTCATGACTATGTGATTAGGATATGTAACCCTAGTTAGACTAAAGTTAACCCATGTTTTAGTCTTTAAAACTTAAGCTAGAATGGAGAGGTTTTTAGTCATAAGCCATGACTTGTGGTTGTGAAACCATTAGTTAGCAACTTAGCCCATAGAGGCCCAAGCCCATCACTAAACCCTAACCCTAACCCACTATGTACAGCCACATTGGAAATCCCACCTCTATTTATACTCTCTTCCATTTAGGGCTAGCCTCTTTTAGGAAAGATCATAAGTTAGAAAAAGAGGTAAATCCCATCTTTAGCAATTCCTAGTAAATCCATTTTAATTCCTTTTTAATCCAAACAAATTGCATTAGATCCTAATTCTAGTGTTCTTGCTGTTCATGGAAAGAAATCTCAGGTTTGGATGAATTTGGAGAGTTTTGGCTAACAAGGAGAAACCCCCTCTTTGGAGCTTTTCATTGGAATTTCAACATATAGGTAAATCCCTATTCTCTCCATCAAATTTTGATTTCTTTGCATGGTTAGGAAGCCCTAGGTGTCCTCTCTCTGTTGGTAGTCTTTGCAAGGTTTTGTGTCCGTTTCGTGTCCGTATCGGACACGTATCCAATAGGATACCTAGGTGTTTGTAGAAATGCCACTAAGGATTCGATTTTCGATTTTTGTAAAAGTGATTGCATGGATTTGTAGATCTAGGTGAGAGTATCAATTTTTGTGAAGGTGTCCTAGTGTTTCGTGTCCTTGTGTGTCGTGTATTTCGTGTGGACACGCAGCACGGGCCCGTAGGCCGTGTCCTGCATCACGGGGTCCATTTCTCTGGACACAGGACACTTTGTGTCCTGCAATTTTAGGGGAAACTTGGGGCAATGTCTGCCACCAAGCTCCCGAAGTTTGGGGGCATCTCGTGGACTGTGCGCGGAGAGATCGGGGCCGTACTGGCCGCGTACTGTCGCGCACAGGCGGCTAAGCACGCACAGACACGCACAACACGCGACTTCGTGTCCGCCGTAGACACCACATGGACACCTCACAGGGTGTCGAACGTGTAGCCTGACACGTGGGCTACACGTGGACATGACCACGTGGTCACACGTGTCATGTGTCGTGTCCACGACCTCTGTGAACGTGTGCACGACACTGCAGTGCACTGAGTTCAACCTGTGTGTCATGTGATGGTTTGGACACGATTCGTATCCAGTTCTGGGACACGAATGACCTGTATAACACGTGTACACATGCTTCACTAATTACCAACCTATAATTTATCATCTTAATGTGTTTCAATTATTCAAATTGGAGTTTCTATTGTGGACTGATACGTACTGATACCAAATGTGCTAAATTTGATTTTCTGGTTTTAAATTGTTTTCTTTTACTGTTAGATCCTGTTAAATATTAGAAATAGGTTCACCTACATGTGTACTAACCACTGCTAGGTTGGTTTACATGATAGAATGGGTTTTACACTTAAGTAATGGGTTTTCGAATGTGATTGGGGTATGTTAACTGTTGGAATTTTAGAGAACTGTCAAATTGATTTTGTTTTCCTGAGTTTAACTGGCATTCTGATTTTATGATTTGCTGATTGTTAAATTTTAGGCTCACCTACATATGTATTAGATTGTACAAATGTTGGATTATGAGGAGTGTTCGAGAATTTGGTTTTGAATGAGGCTTTTCCCATTTTCTGATACAAAGTATTGATTTCTGATTTCTGAGATTCAAGTATGAGTTTAACCATTTTTTCCCATGATTAATTACAATATTGTTTAACCCTGTATGTATCGGAATGATAAGGATTCATGTTGAATTATGAATTGTGCTAGTAATTGGGTTTTCGAATTAGAATTTTCCTAATTTACTCATGCAATGACTGAATGTGAAACCTGATTTTTTTTTTAATGAAGAAAACTATGATTGCCTATTATATGGTTTCCTGAGATTTTTAGGGATTCATGTTAACTGAGATTAAACCCAGAGAACTGAAATGAGTTAGTTTATAACTGTAAACAGAGATTCCTTATAAAACTGATAAGTTAACTCAATGTAATATTGTTATTAACTAAGATTTCCCTTAATGAAAATCTGAGACCATGCCAACTGATCCCTGAATACCTGAGAAGGATAGGCATTATTTTAGTTTAGGTTTTGAATTGTTATGATACCTTAGTTTAGGTTACTGTGATCTTGAGTTTGAAGTATCAGTTTGGTTGGTATTTTGAATACCTGCATTCGATGTTAGATGTGGTTGATTTCAAGTCCACATTGTCTTCATTCAAATTAATTTGAACTCGTTTTATTTCAAATGAGTTGGTGGTGATTCACATACACATGTTATTTCTGTCACAGGTTTTCCATACACATGCCAATACAAAAACTGAAAACTGTTTTCCCTCTCATACACACACCCCCTACAAACTGCTATGTGTGTCACACAGATATGCATGTTCACATACACACACACATAGAAATAGACAGCCACATATACCCACACAAACACATATGATTCATGTCACTCTTAACTCTATACACATTCACTCCCACACTCTTATGTATGCCTATCACTCACACCCTCACATGTAAACACACCGTACTCACATGTCACCATATCACATATACTCTATGTTTCACTTCACCCACACACACATGTTATTCCCTTAGCCATACACACACATTGCCTATATGTGTATACCCTTTCTACATATGTGATACATGTAGCTAGGGGTAATGAGGTTTCCAATGTAAAATGTACATTGCCATGATTTACATATTATGAATGTAGATATATATATATATATAGATATATGTATGGGTGTTGGCCTTGTGAATGTGATATGTATTTTACTGTGGATATACATATATATATATGTATATATAGAGCTATATGATATATGGGCTATGGTTTGTACTAGCTCATGGCCTACTTGTGGTTGAGATTCTATATAGGTATAGGCTATATAGATATTGTGTACATAGGTATATGGCCTAGTATATGGCTATTGCCTATGGGTTAGGGCCTATGGCCTATAACCTAGATGACAACCTAGGGTTGACCAACCTAGACTAGTTTGACCTAGCTTAACCTCGTTTGACCTAGTTTGACTAAATTAGACTAGAATTGACCTAGTTTGACTGCTAGGGTTGACTAGAGTTGACCAAAGGTTGACTTTAGCCTAATTGACCCCAAACTTCATGTAGATGCATTGTAGCAGTCTATTTCCTTATTTTTAGACTTGTTGTGACTTATACTGTTCTATAGGAGACAGACACCACTCCTCGGACAGTATATTCTTTTCGGACACTCGGGATACCAGGCGAGTACATTCTCTGACCGTTTCATACTTGTCTGGATTTATATTCTTGCTCTAGATTACTGTACTTGATGCTGACACGATCATTATCATGGATTGGTACTATATGGATCTTCTTCTGAGAAGTTATCTCCTTGTATTCACTAAATATGTATTGTGATGTGCGTTTCACTTACATATTGTATTTATTGAATACCCTTATCATTGTACACTCATTGTGCATAATGTACTCTCATTATCACATTGAGCCATTGTACAAGCTATTGTACAAACCATTGTACAAGCCATTGTATAAGGTAACGTAACTGAATTGGATTCTTGTGTATTGATTGGGGGAGGGGGAGTAGAAGTGGTTATGTGATCAATCCTATTGTATAAGAAATTGTATATGTCTATTGTACACCCACATACAAAGGAGTCCCATTTTATTGTATAACCTAACCCGTTTATATAACCATATTGTGCTCTAAATCATATGTTGCTTACAGTTCTTACTTATCATATATAGATATTTTCCATTATCAAATCTCTGTTGTTTTCATATACATTCTTCTTTCAGCGTTTCATGTACCTTACTCTATTGCATGCTTTATATTTCCTAACTTGATATGAACTGCGTGAGATGTTTTGTGCTCGCTCCCGTCCTGACTGGACCTGTTAAAAATATTACAGAGGATGAGGATGAGGCCTGCGTAGACACCTTCTATGGGACAGCTGTAGATGACTCGTGTGGCCCAGATTTCCAGCCTGATCCACTAGCTTAGAGACTGAGGCTTCCTAGTCTTGGTTTTACTATTTCTGTCTTCTGAGATCATGATTGTATATATATACTCTTTCATATTCAGTATTAGACTTGTATTGAGCTGGATGTTCTATTTGTATAGCAGTAGACACTTAGACTCTCTCTCTGATTGTATCCTGTGGATCTTTTATTCCAGTATTTATCTATCTATCATTTATCTTATCATTCTGCCTTAGATGTGATTGAGAGTGTATATTGCTATGTCACCTCCATTCGGAGGGTATATACTGTACAGATACCTTTATATTGTTAGATGATTGACCTAGGACAGCGTTCTACCGCCGACACTGCGGCGTAGGCTGGGCGTTGTTACGTTCTCGTACCCTCACAGTGGGTGCGGGTCGTGACACGATTCACACACACATGTTATTCCTGTCACAGGTTTTCCACACACATGCCAACACAAAAACTGAAAACTGTTTTCCCTCTCATACACACACCCCCCCTACAAACTGCTATGTGTGTCACACAGATATGCATGTTCACATACACACACACACATAGAAATAGACAGCCACATATACCCACACAAACACATGTGATTCCTGTCACTCTTAACTCTACACACATTCACTCCCACACTCTCATGTATGCCTATCACTCACACCCTCACATGTAAACATATCGTACTCACATGTCACTATATCACATACACTCTATGTTTCACTTCACCCACACACACATGTTATTCCCTTAGCCATACACACACATTGCCTATATGTGTATACCCTTTCTACATATGTGATACATGTAGCTAGGGGTAATGAGGTTTCCAATATAAAATATACATTGCCATGATTTACATATTATGAATGTCGATATATATATATATATATAGATATATGTATGGGTGTTGGCCTTGTGAATGTGATATGTATTTTACTGTGGATATACATATATATGTATATATAGAGCTATATATGATATATGGGCTATGGTTTGTACTAGCTCATGGCCTACTTGTGGTTGAGATTCTATATAGGTATAGGCTATATAGATATTGTGTACATAGGTATATGGCCTAGTGTATGGCTATTGCCTATGGGTTAGGGCCTATGGCCTATAACCTAGATGACATAGCCTAGGGTTGACCAACCTAGACTAGTTTGACCTAGCTTAACCTCGTTTGACCTAGTTTGACTAAATTAGACTAGAATTGACCTAGTTTGACTGCTAGGGTTGACTAGAGTTGACCAAATGCTGACTTTAGCCTAATTAATCCCAAACTTCATGTAGATGCATTGTAGCAGTCTATTTCTTTATTTTTAGACTTGTTGTGACTTGTACTGTTCTATAGGAGACAGACACCACTCCTCGGACAGTATATTTTTTTCGGACATTCGGGATACCAGGCGAGTACATTCTCTGACCGTTTCATACTTGTCTGGATTTATATTCTTGCTCTAGATTACTGTACTTGATGCTGACACGATCATTATCACGGATTGGTACTATACGGATCTTCTTCTGAGATGTTATCTCCTTGTATTCACTAAATACATATTGTGATGTGCGTTTCACTTACATATTGTATTTATTGAATACCCTTATCATTGTACACTCATTGTGCATATTTTACTCTCATTATCACATTGAGCCATTGTACAAGCCATTGTATAAGGTAACGTAACTGAATTGGATCCTTGTGTATTGATTGGGGGAGGAGGAGTAGAAGTGGTTATATGATCAATCCTATTGTATAAGAAATTGTATATGTCCATTGTACACCCACGTACAAAGGAGTCCTATTTTATTGTATAACCTAATCCGTTTACATAACCATATTGTGCTCTAAATCACATGTTGCTTACAGTTCTTACTTATCATATATAGATATTTTCTATTATCAAATCTCTGCTGTTTTCATATACATTCTTCTTTCAGCGTTTCATGTACCTTACTCTATTGCATGCTTTATATTTCCTAACTTGATATGAACTGCGTGAGATATTTTGTGCTCGCTCCCGTCCTGACTGGACCTGTTAAAAATATTACAGAGGATGAGGATGAGGCCTGCGTAGACACCTTCTATGGGATAGCTGTAGATGACTCGTGTGACCCAAATTTCTAGCCTGATCCACTAGCTTAGAGACTGAGGCTTCCTAGTCTAAGTTTTACTATTTCTGTCTTCTGAGATCAGGATTGTATATATATACTCTTTCATATTCAGTATTAGACTTGTATTGAACTGGATGTTCTATTTGTATAGCAGTAGACACTTAGACTCTCTCTCTGATTGTATCCTGTGGATCTTTTATTCCAGTATTTATCTATCTATCATTTATCTTATCATTCTACCTTAGATGTGATTGAGACTGTATATTGCTATGTCACCTCCATTCGGAGGGTATATACTGTACAGGTACCTTTATATTGTTAGATGATTGACCTAGGACAGTGTTCTATCGCCGACACTGTGGCGTAGGCTGGGAGTTGTTACGTTCTCGTACCCTCACAGTGGATGCGGGTCGTGACAACGCCTTCTGATTGAAGTTTCTTCTTTCAGATTCTCAGGTAGGATTCCGTAGACCGCAAAGTCGATGAACGGGAGCCTCCTGTCTTGCACATCATTGGTTATCTGGGCGGAGTAACTCGTATCCAGTTGAACATTTTTTTGGGACAGACCAGCTCATGGCCTATCACGTCGACTAGATGATGAGCGTAATTTGGAGCCGCTAAAGAAGCAGCGAGGCCTGCTAGGACGTCGGCTTCAATATTCGGGAGTCTAGGAACATGCTCTATAAAGAACCCCTCCAAAGTTGTAATGATGGCAATTGTCGTCTGATGATAGGGAATCAGGTCCACGTTATGAACCTCGTATGAGCCTCGGATTTGATTAACAATCAACTGCGAGTCGTCATATGCTTCTAGGTATTCGACTCCCACTTCTTTTGCGAGTTGGAGCCCGATGACCAAAGCGTTATATTCGACTACATTGTTAGAACAGGGTTCTGTGAAAGAATATGCCCGATTGACCACCAATCCGGAGAGAGAAATTAATACTATCCCAACTCCAGCGACGATATCACCTTGGAGCCTCGTTCTTGAAGCACCGTTGAAGAACATTTGCCAAACATCATCATGTGAAGTCATGTTTGAGCTAACGACTTCATCTGAGATTTTTTTCATAGATTCTGGTTGTTTCTGAGCCTGGATGGACTGCTAGAAAATCGACCAAGGCTTGACCTTTGACAGCCTTCTGCGGAACGAAAACCATATCATAGGGGTATAATAGTATCGCCCATGTGGCTAGACGAGAACTGAGTGTGCCTGGCTTGGTCATGAGAACCCTGAGGGGATTAACTTACGAGACAACATGGATGGTCTGCCCTGACACATAGTGTTGTATTTTCTGAATAGCGAACACCAAGGCAAGGCATTCCTTCTCTACGGCGGTGTACCTATGCTTCGGCCCCACCATTATTCGGCTGAGATAATAGATGGCTTGTTCGTGCCCCGTATCATTGTTCTGTGCTAGCAAGGCACCGAGGAAGTGTTCCATCGCTCGTACATAGAGCAGGAAAGGCTTTCCGACGATCGGGGCTACCAGAACCGACGGATTCGACATGTATTCCTTAATGTCATCAAAGGCGCGTTGACATTCTTCATTCCATACGAAAGAGACGCCTTTCTTCATAATTTATGTGAAGGGTTGACATCGTCCTGAGAGGATAGATATGAACCTCCTGATGTAGGCTAGTCTTCCCTAAAAGCTGCGGAGTTCACAGAGGTTCCTCGGTGGACTCATCTCCAGGATTGGCTTTGTCCTATCGAGGTCTATGTGAATGTCCCAAAAAGTAATAAAAAAGCCCATGAACTTCCTGCTAGACACGCCCAGGAAGGACTTGGTGGGATTCATCTTCAGATTGTGCGCTCGCATAAGGTCGAACACTGTCCTCAAATCGTGTAAGTGATCATCCTTAGAGCGGCTTTTGACGGCAATGTCGTCAACGTAACACTCCACCGTCTTGTACAAGTGATCTCTGAAGATGACGCTCATAGCTCGTTGATATGTAGCGTCGGCATTTTTCAGGCCGAAGGGCATAACTGTGTAACAATACACGCAGATCAGTGTTCGGAATGACGTATGCTTCTCATCATCAGGAGACATTTTAATTTGATTGTATCCTGAAAAGCCATCCATAAAAGACATACGCTCGAAGCCACACGTATTATCAATCATTATATCGGTGATGGAAAGAGGGAATTCATCCTTAGGACATGCCGCTTTCAGATTACGAAAGTAGATGCAGATTCGGATCTTTTCATTCTTCTTGACGACTGGTACTATATTAGCTATTCAGTATGGGTGCTGCTCCCCGCGGATGAAATCGCTAGCTATAAGCTTGTTTACTTCCGCTTCGATGGAGTTCATGATGTCTGGACGGAACCGTCATTGCTGTTGCTTGACTGGTTTTGCGTTCGAATTAATATTAAGCTTATGAAGTACGATCTCGGGGTTTAGTCCTGGCATGTCTTCATAGCTCCAAGCGAAAACGTCGATATACTCTCTGGCAAGTTGCAACAACGAATCCCGCTCGCCGTCTATCAGGCGTTTGCTGACGAAGATTGGCTTTGGAGAGGATTCGTTACCGAGATCAACTTGCATGACTTCATCTTCAATAGGGGTCCCTTTATTCAAAGCGCTTCTTCCATTGTGCATAAAGTTGTTGGGCCCATGGCTCCAACTCAAGTGGTTCAAGCAGATCTTCATCGTCCTCTTCAATGTCAGCGGAGGTCATGTTGACATATAATGTCTGCCTGATTATATCTCCAATACCGTCATCGAAATCGTATGTAGGCGATTCGGATGGGTGAGAATGCCACTCGTATTCCTCGTCGGAACTCTCGGGCGTTGTTGCTGGTGTAGCATAACCGAGACCGTGTCTGGACCTGCTGTAATAATCTCGAGGTTTTCCGGCCAGGGTTGGCATCTGTAGAGGTGCTCGTCGGCCGTTGCCGTAATTGAGACCTGGGGTAGCCTCCATATCGTGTCCCTTCTTTTGCATGAAGTACTTGGCTTGAGGACTACACAGATAGAGCGGTAACCATCCAGCGTCGGGTTCGAGATCGAACTCTTGTGGCATGAATGGTTGAGGACCTTCTTTTCGGCCAAATATGATCGTGTGATCCCCTTCTCTTCTGCCTGGGACTAGGAAGTAGGAACCTCTAATGGGAGTAAGTCGGTTTGCGGTATGGACGGTTTTCACTTGTGTGTGTAGGTTAATATCCCGATCGTGCCATATAGTACACATCAGATTAAGCTTATTACACTCAGGATAGTTCAACGGCAGCCTCTTATTGATGAAATAAAAAATTTTGTCTACATGGATTACATCATCAGGAGAGGGACTATCCACCTGTGCAACCAGATATTTTGCGAGTTCTGCATCCTCTTCAGCTACCCCCTGTTTGCCATGAATTATAAAAGAACAGAATAATTATATCGGAGGACTGGACTTTTACTTCATAATACAAACTCGCTTGTACAAAGAAAGCCTAGGGACGAAAACCTAGGTACAGCAATCTAAGTACAATTGTTTATTTTAGATTCTGGGGGGTGACGGTAGAGGCTCGGGAAAGCGACGGCAGCTTTGCCTTACTCCTTGGACGATCGGATGCAGCCTTGGCTCCGGGGAAAAAATGCTCTCAGGATGCCCGGGAAGAACCCTCTGTGCGTGCCTTTGTCTCTCTGTGCTCTCTTTTTTTAGGTCTCTCAGGTGCTCTGGTGCTCTCGAAAATCCTCTCTCTGCAAGGGAATGGCACCTTGCTATTTATAAGAGTGGGATGTGATCATTAGGGTTTGCAATGATTGCCTCCTTGAGAAGTCGGCGGTTAAAGATCAATTAATCTGGGCCATTAATTCTGATTGTAGCAAATCTAGGCAATTAATGTAAATTGCATCAAATCTCTATAGGCAATTAATGATGATTGCCATAAATCCTCATGATTTGTAATGCCAAGCTCGGATCTTCCGCCACGTGTTCAATTTACATGATTGCAAATGATCTGATTTGATCCCAATAATTATGAGGATGGCACTAAACCTGGTTGTTGGGATTTGTTGATGAATCTTGATCGATTTGATGCCAAGTGTCCCACTATTATTATGCTGCTAGCTGTAGGGACGTAGGAAAAACTAATCTTCTGCCACGTGTCTTAACCGCGAGCCACTTAGAAAATCCGAACCGCATGAGGATTGTTCCCTACTGAGCCGCATAAGACTGACCACGTATGGAAATGATCTGAGCCGCATGAGCGTAGGCGACCGCATAATGGGTGGCTTCTCAGTGAGCCGCATAAAGATAGTCCTCGTGAGCCGTATAGGGTAGAGTCTGCCTGAGCCACATGAGGTGGTCTCTGCCTGAGCCGCATGGGGTGGCCTCTGCCTGAGCCGCATGCGACTGTCCACGTGTCAAGGCCGTATGAAGGATTTTGGGGTTTGAAGGATTGTGTCAGAGATTTCCTTCGTTTCCCTAGGAGTCTGCCATTATGACAGAGTCATCATTGCAGCTTTATGTCAGAGCCGTCAGCTCTCCTTTATGTCAGAGCATTAAATAGGGCCTTTACTTAATGGCCAATTGTAGAAGCGAACCGCAGAAGGCCACGTGGTGTTGCTTGAGCCGCATGTCCAAGTTGGTGACTTTTGAACCGCATGATGCTCTTGAGCCGCATGAAGCTCGTCTGTTTTTGAACCGTATGGGTTTTTCTGTTCTGAGCCGCATGGCAATCATGTTCTTTTCCATGCTTCTACAAGACCCCCTTCAAAGTTTTCAATTTACAAAATTGAAATACTTTGAATAAGAAGCATGGCTATGTGAGCTCCGCTGGCTGCATAGGATGCTCTGGCCGCATGAACCTCTTTGCCGCATGGCCTGTCTAGCCGCATATATTTCCTAGCCGCATGGACTCCCTGCCACGTGTGCGTGTCATTAATTACCGTTAATTCGTTTTAGAGCCGTCTTTTGAGAGAATCCCAAGGGTCGGTTCATTAAATCTTTGAATTTTATGCCCTGGGTGAATCTCTTTTATGAGAGAGGGGGCGAAATCCGAGGAGTCGGTTTTGTTTTGCCTGCAGCACACGACCCAAAGCGGTTATTGGTCTACGTGCCCCCCTCTTTTGTCCTCATATAAATAAGAGGATTTAAGAGAAGAAACTTCTTTACTCTCTCCTTCAATTCAAACCTTCTCTGTCCCGATTGTCATCATCTTCTTCGATCACCGATGGCTCCCAAGAAGACTGTTACGGCGAAGGGTAAGAAGGCGGCATCTTCGTCGGCTGCGGCACCCGAAGCTCACTTCGACGTTCGACCTGTTGTTAAGGGTAAGGATTTGGGAAAGTCATATTCTTCGAAACCCTAACGACGGCTCGGTTGCATGCTTTATGCACAAGCCTTTAATGCAAACTGTTTCGAGTTGTATGGGCCACATACATGTCCCATAATCGAGCCGCATGGGGGTATACCCTATGTTCGAGCCGTATAGGAGTTGTCTTAGTGGGCCGCATGAGCACTTCGTAAACCGAATCGCATAATGACCTGTCGATCAGATCCGCATGAGTCCCCTGCGTAAGGCTCTGACCATCTTTTGACTTTGTTTCTTTTTATCTTTGATTCTTGCAGCAACCCTGTCGAAGGCTGAGGTCATTGTGAAGGAAGAGTTGTTGTCCCCTTCCAAACAAGAATCATCATTTGTTAAGGAGGAAGTAACACCAGAAGCGGAGGAACATAAAGGAGAGCTGGCGCCCATTGCTATAAAGGAGGAGCCCCAGTTTGACGGCGGTAGTACTGGGAGTTCTGATCCTCCTATTTCAGACGAGGATCTTGCTCAAGTTCATCCTTCATATGCAAAATGGTTGAGGGATTGGTATATGCGTCCCCGTAACTAGGATTCGTGGGCTCTCACAAATGTCCGTCTTTGTTTTGATACTTCTGTCTTGATACTTTTGTCTGTCTTTAACTGTGATTTATGTCTTGCTTCTTTTGGACATCGATGTAATCTCTTTCCCTTCTTGTCTGAATGAAATAACAAGAGAACTTTTTTGGCTTGCTAATGAGACGTAGTCATATGAATGTCACCGATTTTGAACGGAATACATTTACTCTGTTCTTTGCTTGTAGTAGTTGTCCCAATGGGAGACTTTTTGTGGACCTATTATCCTTGGCGTACCCTGGTTCTGGATACGGATAACAAGTTTAATGGGAATACCTAGAACAATTCCACGGTAAGGTGGTCATGGATGTTCCGGATATCGGGAAAAAGAATGTCATGGAGCAGCTGGGCTCCCGGGACATTATAAGAAATAATGTGCATGTACTAGGAGACTTAGTACAGCATTTGTAGTCAGCAGAGGACATTTGTGGGCCTATTATCCTTGGCGTACCCTGGTTCAGGATACGGATAATAGGACGAGAGAAAACCAACATACTTACTCAGAGGTAATGAGGACATGGCAAGTATTAGGTTTTACCGTAGAGTCTTCCTACTCAGAGGCAATGAGGACATGGCGGGAGTGGACTTAACGAAGGATATTTGTGGTCAACAGAGGACATTTGTGGACCTATTATCTTTAGCGTACCCTGGGGGTTTTTTTTAGAACAGATAATAAGTCGAGGGAGAACCAACATATTTACTCAGAGGTAATGAGGACATGGCAAATATGAAGGTTTCTTCGATGGAGCTTTTCCACTCAGAGGTAATGAGGACATGGTAGGAGTGGGCTCCATGAAGGGGTACATAGGACGACTCAGAGGTAATGAGGACATGGAAGTTCTATGTAGAGGGGTGAATTGTTTTTGGCAGAAGTGAAACGACTCAGAGGTAACATCGACGTGGTCGTTTTGGAAATTTTGTGGATCTGTTACCCTTTTTGTGTACTGAGAGTGCGGGTAGTGGATCATGAGGGAGGAGCTCTTTCAGAGAAATAAGTTCAGAGATATGGTCATACATGACTTACTATCTGAAAGAGTGACCGGAATGTAAGTTCAGAGGCACCTGCGGGTACATAACTCGATAATCTGGGAGAGTTGGAGTCGACATGTGAGTTCAGTGGTACGAAAGGGTACATGACTCGGTGATCTAGAATTTGGGGAATGTGAGTTCAGCAGTACCGGAGGGTACATAACTCAGCAATCTGGGATTTTGTGAATGTGAGTTCAGCGGTACCGGCGGGTACATAACTCAATAATCTGGAATTTCGTGAATGTGAGTTCAGCGGTGCCGGTGGGTACATAACTCAATAATCTGGAATATTTGGAGGAAGAATGTGAGTGCGAGTTCAGAGGTACCGGCGGGTACATAACTCGATAATTCGGAATTTCTGGAGGATGTGAGTTCAGCAGTACGGGCGGGTACATAACTCAATAATCTAATTTGAATATGAGTTCAGCGGTACCGGCGGGTACATAACTCAATAATCTGGAATTGGGAGAATGTCGTTTAGACATAATATTTCTTCAGGAACTTTCCGTTGACGGGCAACATGAGCAAGTCTCCGTTTTGTTTTGTGAGGCGTTAAGCACCGTTGGAGAATACAGCCTCAATAATAAATGGACCTTCCCATTTTGGCTAAAACTTACCGGCAGTTTTGTGAGTCATAACCATCGGCCTACGAACTGCCAGAACGAGATCGCCCACTTGGAATGTTCTAATTTTAATCTTCTTGTTGAAGGCTCCGGAGATGCGTGCATGGTATAGCTCGATCCGTTGCTGAGCCAGTAGGCGTTTTACATCTAAGGCCTCCAACTCTTGTAGCCGGCGACGGTAGTTATTGTCCGTCATCAATTGGTAAGTGAGAGCGACGCGGAGCAGGGGGATTTGAGTCTCCAAGGGGAGAACTGCCTCACTCCCGTACACCAGAGAGAATGGTGTGTTCCCGGTGGTTGTTCGGACTGTAGTACGGTACGCCCATAAGCATTCACCAAGCTTCTCATTCCAGTCGCATTTGTTGGAAGACACGAACTTCTTGAGCAACTTGATGATGGTTTTGTTGAATGCTTCTGCCAACCCATTCGCTGCCGGGTTGTATGGTATTGAAGCAATATTCTGGATTCGGTGCTTGTCGCAGAACCGATAGAAGGCGTGGCTTGCGAACTGCGGACCATTATCATGGATGATCCTTCGGGGCAGTCCAAAGTGATAGATGACGTGATGCTTGAGGAAGCTGATCACGTTTGAAGTTTTGACTTCTGCAAGCGAAACAGCTTCCGTCCATTTGGAGAAGTAATCCGTGATTACGAGTATGAAGCGATGTCCTCGGGAGGAAGGTGGAGTAATCGGACCGATGATATCCATTCTCTATGCTTCAAATCGCCAGGACACCACCGTCGGATGTATAAATTCGGATGTTTGGTGGATGAAATCCGTATGGACTTGACAGGCTTTGTACTTTCTTGCATTGTCTATCGCATCTGCTACCATCGTAGGCCAGTAGTAGCCCATTCGGCGGAGACGGTCTTACAATTTTGGGCCAGGCTGGTGGGCCCCGCAGACACCATCATGAGCTTCGCATATAGCTTTTTTGGCTTCTGCGTTTGACAGACACCGAAGCAATAATCCATTGTAGGATCGCCGATACAACATTTTTATCTCTGTATCGTAGAAGAATCTGAGAGAATGTCTTCTGATGGAGGTGGCTTCCTTTAGGTTCTCGGGCAGGATGTCGTAGACTACGAAGTCTATAAATGGTTGTCTCCAATCTGGTACTTCGTCGATCGTCTGAGCGAAATAACTTGCCACGAATTGAACATTATTCTTGGGACAGACCAGTTCATGGCCTATCACATCCACCGATTGATGAGCATAGTTCAGAACCGCTAGGGAAGCGGCAAGGCCTGCTAAGGCATCGGCTTCAATATTTTGGAGTCTGGGGACGTGTTCGATGAAGAACCCTTCAAATGACGAGATGATGCTGATCGCTATTTGGTGATAGGGGATCATGTCTTCATGGCGGACCTCGTATGAACCCCGAATCTGATTGACGATTAGCTGTGAATCGCCATATGCTTCCAAATATTCTACCTCCAGCTCTTTTGCAAGTTGGAGGCCAATGACTAACCCGTTGTACTCGGCCACATTGTTAGAGCAGGGTTCTGTAAGAGAGTAAGCACGATTGATCACCAACCCGGAAGGAGAAACCAGCACCACCCCGACTCCGACGATGATGTTTCCCTTAGGTCCGGTCCTTGAGGCGCCGTCGTAGACCATTCGCCATATATCATCGTGAGAGGTCGCATGCGAGTCGGCAACCTCATCTGGGATGTCTTTGTATATTTTGGCCGACTTCGGGCCTGGGTGGGCTGCTAAAAAGTCTGCCAGAGCTTGACCGTTAATAGCCTTTTGCGGGACGAAGATCATATGGTAGGGGGATAGTAATATTGCCCATGTAGCAAGGCGAGAGCTGAGTGCCCCTGGTTTCGTCATGTGGACCCTGAGGGGGTTGACTCGTGATATCACATGTATGGTTTGCCCCGTGACATAGTGTCGCGTCTTTTGAATGGCGAACACCAGGGTGAGGCATTCTTTCTCCACGGCGGTATAACGGTGCTCTGGCCCGATCATCATTTGGCTGAGGTAATATATAGCTTGCTCATGGCCTGCATCGTTATTTTGTGCTAGCAGAGTGCCGAGGGAATGCTCCATTGCTCGTACATAGAGCAGGAATAGTTTTCCAGCAACCGGGGCCACCAGGACTGGAGGGTTCGACAAATATTCTTTGATGCTGTCGAAGGCACACTGGCATTCTTCATCCCATACGAATGAGACGCCCTTCTTAATGAGATGGGTGAATGGCTGACATCGCCCGGAGAGGTTGGAAATGAACCTCCTGATGTAAGCTAACCTCCCTTGGAGGCCTCGGAGTTCTCGGAGATTTTTCGGAGGACCCATCTCCATGATTGCCTTCATCTTTTCAGGGTCTACGTGGATACCCTGGGAGGTGATGATAAAATCCAAAAACTTTCCGCTGGATACGCCCAAGAAGGATTTTGTGGGATTCATCTTCAAGTTGTGCGCTCGTATGAGGTCGAATACCGTCCTCAGATCCTGCAGATGGTCTCCCTTATAGCGACTCTTGACGGTGATGTTATCAACATAGCACTCTACGGTCTTGCGCAAGTGGTCCCTGAAGATGATACTCATGGCTCTCTGATAGGTGACGCCAGCATTCTTTAAACCAAAAGGCCTAACTGTGTAGCAATATGTGCCAATCGGTGTTCGAAATGATGTATGCTTTTCATCGTCAAGAGACATCTTGATTTGGTTGTACCCCGAGAAACCATCCATGAACGACATACGTTCGAAGCCGCAGGTGTTGTCGATCATGATGTCTGTGATAGGGAGGGGGAACTCATCTTTGGGACACACCTCGTTCAGATTACGGAAGTTGATGCAGATTCGAATCTTCCCATTCTTCTTGAGGACTGGTACTATGTTGGCGACCCAGTCTGGATGTTGTTCCTCACGAATGAAGCCGCTGGCTATCAGTTTGTCGACTTCGGCTTCGATCGCATCCATGATACCTGGGCGGAAGCGTCATTGTCGTTGCTTGACCGGCTTTGCATCTGGCCGAATGTTGAGCTTGTGTAGGGGAACCTCGGGGTTTAGTCCTGGCATGTCTTCATAGCTCCAGACGAACACATCAATATATTCTTTGACAAGTTTCAGTTGCGATTCTCGCTCTTCGTCTGTCAGGCTTTTACTGACGAAGATTGGTTTTATAGAAGATTCGCTGCTGAGGTCGACCTGTATAATCTCATCTTCAGTAGGATGTTCTCTCTGTTCGAACCGCTTTTTCCATTGGGCATCCAGCTGTTGGGCCCATGGCTCTAACTCGAGGATTTCAGGAATGTCTTCATCTTCTTCGTAAGCGTCGATGAATGCCATATTGACTGACAGAACTTGTCTGAATACGTCTCCGATGCTGGTGTCCGAATCAGAAGTTGGTGACCCGGTTGAATGTGAATGCCAGTCGCATTACTCATCTGAACTTTCAGGGGTCGTTGCGGGCGTAACATACCCTAATCCATATCGGGTCTTGCTGTAGTAGTCCCGTGGTTTGCCAGCCGGGACTGGCGGCTTTAAAGGTAATCGTCGACCAGTGCCGTAGTTCAAGCCTGGCGTAGTCTCCAGATCATACCTCTGTTTTTGTATGAGATATTTGGATTGGGGGCTATACAGATAAAGAGGCAGTCTCCCGGTATCTGATTCGAGGTCGACATTCTCTATGGTGAAGGGCTGTGGGTCGTCCTTCCGGCCGAAGATGATTGGATGGTCCCCTCCCTCGATTATGCGGCAAGTGTCTTCCACTGGAGTGAGCTGGTTTGTGGTGTAAACATTTGTCACCTGTGTGTGTAGGTGAGTGCCTATACCGTGGTCCATAGCATACATTGTACAAAGCTTATTAAGCTCGAGGTAGTTCAAAGATAGCCCTTTATTGATGAAGTAAGGTATCTTTTCTAGCGAAATTACATCGTCTGCGGATGGAACATCAGTGTGAGCGGCCACATACTTGGCCAGTTCTGGTTCTTCTTCGGCCACTCCCTGTATAAATGAAGACTGAGAGGATGACTTGGACAGCTTGATCATCAGGGGTTCTGTTGGTGGAGCCGAACGTGGAGTTGTTGGCAAACTAGCGACCCCCAGCTTGGTACTCGATACTGGGTGGGGAGTTGTTGGCTCGCTAGAAGCCCCAGACTTTGCATCGGGGTGACGATTCTTCTTGGGAAGACGTATCGTCATTGGCTTGTCAGAGAAATTGAGCTTCTCTGCTTGTGGCTGGCCGACTCTCGGAAGTCTGATTGTCAGTGGCTCCGTTGTGGGTCTCGGCGCTTGGCCGAACCTTGGCAGCCGGATTATCATTTGTCCTTCTTGTGCCGAGAGGCTGATTGCGTCCTTACGCAGAGCGGCCGTAAGGGGTACGGATTTGCCAGGTTTACGAGCTTGAAGATGGATCGTCAGAGTTTCTTCTGATCCCGAGGCCGTCTCAGTTCGAGCTTATACGTCTTCATCCAGGTGCCTCTTCGACTTTTCGTATAGGCAGAAATCCGAGTAGTAGGATTCGACCCCTTTGAAGGGATCAATGTCGGCAAATTCTGTCCTCACGAAGCCGTGCTTGTCGACATACTTGAAGCACTGGTGTAATGTGGAAGGCACGATCATATAATCGTGTATCCAAGGGCACCCCAGGAGGATATTGTATGAAGTATCCACATCTATGACGTAACAGGTCACTTCTGACTGAAGATCGCCAATTTGGCACTTCAAGCGACTCTTCCCAATTGGGTAGCTCCTGCCCGAATTGAAATCGCTGATGGCGGTGCTTGTTGGCATTAGACGATGCATAGGAATGCGGAGATGATGTAACAGATCCTTCGGGATGATGCTTATGGAAGAACCAGGATCAATGTGCATCCGATCCACCTTTACGTCACCGATGTATCCAGTGTAGTATAACGGACGATCGTGCAGGTTGGTCTTAATGAGCATATCTTACGGAGTGAAGACAATGTTGGGCATCACTCCTATGCAAGCGCTGTCTTGGAGATTTACAGGCGGGCACTCTCCTGTGAGGTTGACCTGAGCCAGATAGGCGTCGGCATTCTGGAGTGCATCGCTCAAAGCCGTACGAACATCCTTTGAGAGTCTCAGGAGCTCGTATAATGACAATTTGGCAGGTGTGTTGGCCAATTGCGCCAAGATGTCGAAGTTGTAGGGCCTCTCCAGCCCCTGAGGTGCCTCTTTTCGGAGGGATTTGTCAAAGCGAGTCTCCTTCGGCCTAGGCTTGTAGGTCGTCGGAGGCTGAGAAGGTCCTGGAGTGTCAGCAGTAGCTGGTTGATGATCTTCAGCCGAGTTATCAGCCACAGGTTGGGATTGTTCCCCAAACCGGGTAACAACAGCCGTGACTTCTTCGACATCTGCCAAGATTGTACGGCAGGATCTGACTTTTCTATCCTTCTTCTTGTGAATGGAAGGTGGTGTGGACTGAGTCACCTCAGGTACCAGGTCCGGATGGATCCACATGATCTTTCCCCGTGATGTGGTGAGGGGCACTAGACCAGCAGCCTGATCCCGAGGAGGTAGAAGATTAGCAATCTCCATTATCGCCAGAGGGACGGGTACCATACCATCTTGAGTCTTCGTTGGAGGGAAGCTGCCGAACTGTACGGACACCATGTTGGCTGCCACGGTTACCTCCTCGAAATCGATGGCCAGAGCCTTCGAATCGATGAGATGTTGGATGTATCGCTTCAGTTGGTAGCATTCATAAGTAGCATGGTGGACGTAGCGGTGGTAATGGCAGTACTTTGGGTTCTTCATTTCTGCCGGCCGAGGTTCCCGTCTTGGTGGAGGGAGCTGAATTCTATCTCCTTGTATGAGCATGTCCAAGATGGGCTTAACATGGCCGTCTTCGATGGAGTAGGTCATTTACGGCCATTGCTTGTCTGTCGGTTTTGACTCAGGCTTCTGGGCTGTATCGGTCACCATAGCCTGCTTGTCCTTGCTGTCCCGATTGTTGGAGGAGTTACCACCATTGTTGTTGTTGGTATTGGGGGGCTTGCCCTTGTCCTCTCCCTCCGAGATGTGCAATCCCAGTTGGCGAGCCTTCTTCAATCTGTCTTCGGCGCTAGTGGCACTGATGATAAACGTCTTCTAGTCCCTGAATTGATTTTCACCCATCCAGAGACTGATTGTTGGGAGCAGACTCTTTTGGCAAATTTCAATCAAGGAAGAATCCGGATTACCAGACGGCAACTTCATTGCGGTTTGGCAGAACCGCTCGATATAGTTCCTTGTCAGCTCCTTTTTCTCTTGAACGACGTCCATGAGGGTGGACATCGTTACGTCTTGTCCTACTTCGTAGAATCTCTCCAAGAACATGCGCTTGAAGCTGGCGAAGGAGTGGATGCAGTTGTCTGGCAAGTTGTAGTACCAGTCGAAGGCGACCCCTTCCAATGCCCCGAAGAACAGTCGTGTAAGGATGGCATCATCATGGGACAGATGGTCGGTGGTGACCTCGAAGTAAGTGACGTACCGACTTGCGGAGGTCTTGCCATCATAGGGATTGATGTTGAACGGCTTATATCTTGGTAGAAAAGGGACATCCCTCCATGCAGCAGGGTATGGTTACCGTATTCTGAGGTCTTGAGAGGTTTCTCGAGCGTGAAACATGGCTCGGAGCTCCTGGACCTCTCTTCTTGCTTTCCTGGCCTCATCCGCAGCGGTGGGAGCCGACATTTCAGGAGGATTATTGCCCGGGTTTGGTGCCGCTAAATTTGAGTCTGCATTGACCGCGGGACCCACGCTTGTTTGGCCAGGCGTCCCTCCTTGCAGAGTTGGAAGAGCCGCTTTGATCTCGTCCACAGATTTGACCAAGGTGTGCAGTATAGCCTCCAGAGTATCGATACGCTGGCGATCACTGGGGCCATCTTGATCGTCGCTTGTCACGAACGTCGTCCTAATGCGAGTCGAGATGGAAGGGATGGTGGACGACGTGCCCTCCGAATTATACCCTTATGCAGAGAAGTCATCGGGGTATGTGGGAATGTTCTCCTCTGGTTCGGACTCAGAAGGAATAGTACCCCCAGCTTCAGAGCGTGCTTCATCTTGAGAGTCATGGACGTCCTCGGGGACGTCGGCACCTGTTGTATCTGATGGGAGAGTTTCCCCGGGCTCGTCTCCTTGGAACATCGAATTATCGTGGATGTTCTGAGGAGTGCTACCCCCATTTTCAGTAACCCCAAGTGGTGTGGATGATGAATCTCCTACTGTAGCAGATTTCGTCTTTGAACGGGTGCCTTGGAAAACTCCAGTAGTGGGCAACCGTTTAGATGACAATTTCTTAGTCACAGTGGTTGAAATCTTCGGGCTGGGGACGTTTATCTTCTTTTCTCTCCCGTCGGCGGGGATTTTTTGAGTAGAGTTGGAAGAGACGACGGGAGGCACCTCGTCCTCTGAGCTTGGTCGTTGCAGCCTTTGGAAAACAGACTGCTGGTCTTCTCTTACTGTCGCGTGGTTGCAACAGCAGTTGATAATGACCTGGGTGCAGTGACGTCCATATGAGGACTTTTTGCATACCGAGGCCTCTTCTCTTTCCTTGCTCTTGTGGAGGATAACCTCATGCAGGTCAGATGAGTCTCGAACAACCATGTTTGCTCCCTTGGTTTTGCGAGACTTTTTGGAACCACTCTGTCCGTTCGCCGTCGGGGGCGGGACTCGAGTGGTTCTGTACAACTTCCCATCAGAGGCCCGCATAACGGTATGTGGAGCGCTCGGATGGTCAGAAGTTGGGACAGCCGACTGAGCTCGCCAAGCTCGTGCTGCCCTTGACTTCTTCACTCTAGTGCCTGAAGGCGCATAGTAGGAAGAGTCAAAGTGATGCTGCAGAGAGTCAGACATATTCTCTTGGGCACATGAGAGACCAGGACCATAGGAGAGGCGATCGAAGACTGAGCCTGAGCTACGTGGAGCAGGCAGTATGCGGCTGGAGTCAACAGTCTTCATGCGGCTAGCAGTTGTGGCCGCATAGGCTTTCTTCATGCGGCTGAAAGTCTCAGCCGCATGAGTTTTCTCCATACGGCTGGAAGTTCTGGCCGTATGGATATTCTTCATACGACTGGCAGTTTTGGCCGTATGAGCATCATGCATGCGGCTGGCAGTCTTGGCCGCATGAGTGTTCGGCTTCTTCCTGGAGCACATAGAATCACTCTTTGTCCCTGCAAGTCCAGCATCGTAGTGCTTTCCTCTGCCGGACTTGGAGACAGCAGAGTCCTCTTTGTCCCTGCAAGTCCAGCATCGTAGTGCTTTCCGCATGAGTCTTGGCCGCATGAGTGTTCGACTTCCGAGCGGGTTTGCTTCTGGACCGGGCCAGTGCTCCCATCGGAGAGCATTTCTTCAAACGCCTGTTGGTCGAAGCGGATGACCATCTTCTGTTACGTGGAGCCAAGTTTGGCTGCATCCGATTGCGTCACCAACTTCTCAGCCGTGGAGAAGTTTGTCCCCAGCAGAGTCGCCATCGTGTTTGCCATGAATTATAAAAGAACAGAACAATTATATCGGAGGACTGGACTTTTACTTCATAATACAAACTCGCTTGTACAAAGAAAGCCTAGGGACGAAAACCTAGGTACAGCAATCTAAATACAATTGTTTATTTTACATTCTGGGGGGTGACGGTAGAGGCTCGAAAAAGCGACGACAGCTTTGCCTTACTCCTTGGACGATCGGATGCAGCCTTGGCTCCGGGAAAGAAATGCTCTCAGGATGCCCGGAAAGAACCCTTTGTGCGTGCCTTTGTCTCTCTGTGCTCTCTTTTTTTTTAGGTCTCTCCAGGTGCTCTGGTGCTCTCAAAAATCCTCTCTCTGCAAGGGAATGGCACCTTGCTATTTATAGGAGTGGGATATGATCATTAGGGTTTACAATGATTGCCTCCTTGAGAAGTCGGCAGTTAAAGACCAATTAATCTGGGCCATTAATTCTGATTGTAGCAAATCTAGGCAATTAATGTGGATTGCATCAAATCTCTGTGGGCAATTAATGATGATTGCCATAAATCCTCATGATTTGTTATGCCAAGCTCGGATCTCCCGCCATGTATTCAATTTGCATGATTATAAATGATCTGATTTGATCCCAATAATTATGAAGATGGCACAAAACCTGGTTGTTGGGATTTGTTGATGAATCTTGATCGATTTAATGCCAAGTGTCCCACTATTATTATGCTGCTAGCTGTAGGGACGTGGAAAAAACTAATCTTCTGCCATGTGTCTTAACCGCGAGCCACTTAGGAAATCCGAACCGCATGAGGATTGTTCCCTACTGAGCCGCATAAGACTGGCCACGTATGGAAATGATCTGAGTCGCATGAGCGTAGGCGACCGCATAATGGGTGGCTTCTCAGTGAGCCGCATGAAGATAGTCCTCGTGAGCCGCATAGGGTAGAGTCTGCCTGAGCCGCATGAGGTGGTCTCTGCCTGAGCCGTATGGGGTGGCCTCTACCTGAGCCGCATGCGACTGTCCACGTGTTAAGGCCGCATGAAGGATTTTGGGGTTTGAAGGATTGTGTCAGAGATTTCCTTCGTTTCCCTAGGAGTCTGCCATTATGACAGAGTCATCATTGCAGCTTTATGTCAGAGCCGTTAGCTCTCCTTTATGTCAGAGCATTAAATAGGTCCTTTACTTAATGGCCAATTGTAGAAGCGAAGCGCAGAAGGCCACGTGGTGTTACTTGAGCCGCATGTCCAAGTTGGTGACTTTTGAACCGCATGATGCTCTTGAGCCGCATGAAGCTCGTCTGTTTTTGAACCGCATGGGTTTTCCTGTTCTGAGCCGTATGGGCAATCATGTTCTTTTCCATGCTTCTACATCCCCTGCGTGACCGGAGGTTGGGACGCTATCTTAGGCAGCTTGATCACCAAGGGTTCTGCTTGTGGTACTGGCTTGCCTGAGGACCTCTGATCAACACTTGGTTGTCGACTCGTCCTGGAAAGACGGATGACCATCGGCTCGGAAGAGGACTTCATGTCTTTCGATTGCTTTTGACTGGATCTTGGCAATCGGATCACTATCGGCTCCACACAGGGCTTCGCATCTTCCGATCGCTTTTGATTGGATTTTGGCAATCGGATCACCATCGGCCCTACGATGGATCTTGGCTCCTGGCTGGACCTTGGGAGTCGGATGACCATCGGTTCCAATTGTGCAGCTAGGGCGGGGGAACCGGGCACCTCTTTATGCAAAGTTGTGATAAGGGGTGCGGCTTTGCCCGGTTTACGAGCCTGGAGATGGATTTTCAAAGGTTCATCTGATCTTGTTATAGCCGAAGGTTCTCCAGTTATGTTCTTCTTAGACTCCTCTTAAGACAAGCCTCCGAAGAATAGTAAGACTCAACCCCTTTGAAAGGATCGATGTCGGCAAATTTCGTCTTCACAAAGCCGTGCTTACTGACATACTTGAAGCACTGGTGGAGTGTGGATGGCACGGTCATGTAGTCATGTATCCACGGATGCCCCAAGAGGATATTGTAGGACATATCCGCGTCTATGACGTAGCAGGTAACCTCCTTCTTCAGGTCTCCGATCTGACATTTCAATCGGATCTTTCCTAGGAATAGCTCATTCCCGAGTTGAAACCGCTAATGGCAGTGTTGGTCGCCGCTAGCCGATGCATAGGGATGCCGAGGACTTGAAGCAAACTTTTCGGGACGATGCTTATCGACGAGCCAGGATCGAAGTGCATCTGATCCACCTTGATATCGCATATGTATCCAGTGTAGTCCAAGGGGCGATCATGCAAGTTGGTCTTAATTAACATGTCCTGTGGGGTGAATACGATGTTGGGCATTGCATCCGTACAGTTACTGCCCTGGAGACCTGTCGACGAGTCTTCCCCCATAGGCTTGACCTGGGCTAAGTAGGCGTCAGCATTCTAGAGCGCTTCGCTTAATGCGATACGAAGATACTTGAAGAGCCTTAGGAGCTCGTATAACGACAACTTTGCCGGCATATTAGCCAATTGTGCTAATATGTCAAAGTTGTAAGGTCTCTCCAGTCCCTGAGGTATATCCTTACGGAGCGGCTTGTCAAAGCGGGTCTCCCTCGGCTTGGACTTGTCCGTCGGTGGAGGCTGAGATGACCCCGGAACATCAGTAGCAGACAGCATTGTCGGCTGAGGGTCTTCGACTGAACTACTCATAGTGGGCTGGACTTGTGTCCCACACCGGAAAACAACAGTCGTCGCCTCCTCAGCTTCGGCTGAAATTGTATGGCAGGATCTGGACTTCCTGCCCTTCTCTTGTTGGTTGGAGACGACACCGCCTGGTTAACTTCGGGTACTAAGTCTAGGTGCACCCACATGACCTCTCCTCGTGACGTGGTGAGAGGTACCAAACCAGTCGTCTGGTCCAAGACGGACGGAAGATTAGTAACCTCTATCGTTGCCTGGAGGATAGGTACTACCCCGTCTTGAGTACTTGTTGGAGGGAAGTCACTGAACTGAATTGATACCATGTTTGCCGCCACGGTAACCTCTTCAAAATCTAGCGACAGAGCATTGGAGTCGATAAGACTCTGGATGTACCGCTTTAATTGAAAGCTGTTATGAGTGGAATGATGAACATAGCGGTAGAAGTGGCAATATTTTGGGTCCTCCATCTCCGCCGCTCGAGGCTCGCGCCTTGGTGGAGAGAGTTGGATCATGTCCCCTTGCAAGAGCATGTCGAAGATCGGATTGACATGACTATCGTCGAATGAGTAATTCACCTTGGGCCACTGAGCTTATGCCTACTTTTGTTTAGGCTTCTTGGTCGTACCAGCGACCATGGCCTATTTGCCTTTATTATCCCGGTTATTGGAGGTGCCGCCACTATTGTTGTTGTTGGGGGTGGTACCAGGACGTTTGCCTTTGTCCTCTCCATCTGGGATGTAAAATCCTAGCTGGTGAGCCTTCTTTAACTTCGGCTCCGCATTGGTGGCACTTATGATGAAGGTCGTCCAATCCATGAACTGATCTTCACCCATCCAGAGGCTGATTTCGCGGAGCAACTTCTTCTGGCAGATTTCGATCAAGGAGCTTTCAGGATTGTCTTTGGACAATCTCATCGCAGTTTGGCAAAACTGCTTGATATAGTTCCTTGTTAGCTCCCTCTCCCCCTGAACGACGTCTATAAGAGATGACATTGTCACATCATGCCCTACTTCATAGAATCTTTCTAGGAACATGTGCTTGAAGCCGTCAAAAGAATGGATGCAGTTATCCGAAAGGTTGTGGTACCAGTCGAATGCGATCCCCTCCAATGCTCCGATGAATAATCATGTGATGATGGCGTCTCTATGCAGCAAGTGGTCGGTTGTGACCTCGAAATAAGTCATGTACCAACTAGCAGAGAACTTCCCGTCATACGAATCGATATGAAACGGTTTGTACCGTGGCGAAAAAGGAATATCTCTCCATGCAATGGGATACGGCTGTCGTATTCTGAGGTCGCGGGAGAAGTCTCGGGCATTGAACATTGCTCGAAGCTCCTGGACTTCCCTCCTTGCCTCTGTGTCTTCATCTGCAGCTGAAGGAACGGATGCTCCTAGAGGATTGTCACCCAAAGGAGGAGCGGTCGTATTGGAGTCTGCGTTGACTGCGGGTCCCAAGCTTGTTTGTCCGGGCGTCCATGCTGGTTGAGTCGGCAAGGCAGCTTTGATTTCGTCTACTGACTTGACCAAAGATAGGAGTATGGCTTCAAGTACTTCTAGACGTTGTCGATCAGTATGCCATTCATGATCATCGTCGGCCATAAAAACTGTCCGCACGTGGGTAGACATAGAAGGGACAGTAGAAGAGGTGCTCTCTGTATCGTACCCTTATACCGAAAAATCGTTGGGTAATGTCAGAATGTCTTCCTCCTCGATTTAGAAGGGGTGCCACCCCCTGCGCAGGAAGCTGCATCGCCTTGGCGGAGGCGGTTATCCTCGGGGACGTCCAAGTCCGTTGCATAATTCTAATAGATCGCTACCCCATGTATATGCTCTTGGAACACCGAGTTATCGCATACATTGAGGGGACTGCTACCTCCGGCTTCATCTACCCCCAAGGAGGTCGAAGATGGACCCTCAGGTGTTGGAAGCTTCTTTCTGGATCGAGTGCCTAGGTATACACCCCCTGTGGCTGTCGGCAGCAATACTCCAGATAAGAGTTTCCTTGCAGTGCTGGCTGAGATTGTCGGGCTGAAAGAGCCTGTCTTCTTTCCTCCTTTGCCAGGAAGAACCTTCCGAGTTAAATTACAGGAGGCGAAAGAAAATTCCTCGTCTCCCAAAATTTATACCTATTTCTCAAGTTATTGTCGGACAGGTGCTGGCTGGTGCAGTTATTGGAAAATGAACTGTCGATCTTCAGGTGCTGTCGACTTGTCGCAGCAGCAGTTGATGATGACTTGGGTGCAACGACGTCCCGAGAAGGGCTCATCAGATGCCAAGGTTGCTTCTTTCTCCTTGCGTTTGTGAGTAATCACCTCTCGCAAGTCGATAGCAGGCTGATCTACCTTTGCATCCAATTTGTGAACTCGGGTATCCCGAGCACACGGGTGCGTAGGTATCATGTTTGCTCCCTGATCCGAGGCTAGTAAAAGCACTTGCTCTCGATCGTTGGAGGGAGACTTTTGAGACCCATCCTGTCCGTTAGCCCTGGAGGACTGGACGCGTGTGGTTCTGTACAACTTTCCATCAGGAGCCCGTATAACAGTTAATGGTGCCGGCTGACGGTCAGTAGCTTGGACTGTTGACTGGGCTTGTTGGGCCCGCACTGCCCTAGACTTCTTCGACTTAGCACCCGAAGGCACATAGTAAGAAGAGTCCATATTGGCATATTCCACATTTTCAATGGACCGCATGGAGTCGGGCCCGTATGAAAGACGGTCAAATACAGAGCTTCTGACAGGGCCGCATGAGGCACCCTGTCTGCGATCAGGATTGGCTGTCGCATGGGCCATCTGGCTGCGGCCAGAGTTAGCTGCCGCATAGGCCATCTGCCTGCGGCCAAAGTTGGTTGCCGCATGGGCAGACTGTCTATTTTTCGTATACGGCCTCTTTCTCGTCCGTATGGATTTCCCTCGTGCCCCCAAAAGCTCAACATCGTAGTATTTTTCTTTGCTGGATTTGGGGACAGTAGGGTTTTCTGCGGTCGAAAGCCAGGCCGCAGGAGAGCTTTGATCACCGTCTTGAGGCCGTAGAAGGAGCTTTTTCGAGAACCTGATCGGGGGTAACAGTTTTGTGCTTCGATGTCCTGCGGGTTCTCTTTGGGTTGACTCGCTTCTGCGATGGGCTGGCACTCCCTTCAGAGAGCATTTCTTCGAATGCTCGTTGGTCAAAGCGAACCACGAGCATTTGCTACGTAGAGCCGCGCTTGGACGCGTCGGATTGCGTTACCAACTTCTCATCATAGGAGAAGGAAGTCCCCAGCAGAGTTGCATCGTGTTTGCCATTAAATATCAAGAAAAAAATTACAGAGGAATTGAACTTGATTGTAAACTCACTTGTACAAAAGAAAGCCTAGAAAGAAATCCTAGGAAACAATCTAAGTACAATTGTTTAGTTTTTGATTCTGGGGGGTGACGATAGAGGCTCGAGAAAGTGTAGCAACTCTGCCTTACTCCTTGGACTATCGGACAGTCTTTGCTCTCGAAAAAATTTGCCAGCCTAGGATTGCCAATCTTTTGCAGGGGTGTGGCACCCTGCTATTTATAGTGATCCCTGTAATAGCAGATTTTGGGCCGCATAAAGGGCCACATGGCCACGTGTCTGTAACAGCACACAAAAACTCGATCTTAGGCTGCCAGCTGGTGGGGGTTGTTGAGATTTTGTTGTAGCGAATCTGGGTGGTTGAGACTTGGTCAAATTGCCACGTGTCTTCTCCACAAAGTAGAGTCTGACTCATTTTGGTCGCATAGTGGCTTTAGGGGCCTTGCTTCTGCGGCTCGGCTCCGCTTGGCCGCATAAGATCTTTGAGAACCTCGCTCCTGCGGCTTGGTTCTACTTGGCCGCATGTGTAACACCCACTTTTCTAAAATAAGGGTAAGTTTAAACTTTTATAATTTTGATTAATCAATAATAAGATTTAACTCATGTTATGATTTTTAGTAATTTTTAATTAATTTAAAACTATTTAAATATTGAAATATGATTTTGATGGTTAACTAGTGTAACCCTAAAATTGCTAAGCCTAGAGACTAACCATGACTATGGGAGCCTAGTCATGTGATTAGAATGTCATATTACTACTTTTAGCCTAAGGGTATTTTGGTCATTTTGATAATTTTGTGAAATTGTAAATTGTATTTATTAAATATGTGCTAATTGTTAGGTTGAGACTTGACCTAGAATCTTAGCCTAATCTAGATTAGTCTTGAGCTTAGAGTCCTGATTAGGGTAACCTAGTAATGACAAGATTAATAATATCTAGATATTTCTAGGAAGGATATTTACTCTTAGGATATTTGTGAAAAAAAAAAAGCCTTATGATTAGTTGAACCAATAGGAAGGCTTAGAATTGGGTGGACAAGCCCTAGCCACTCATCTACATCTAAAACCTAACCCTAATTCATCTAATGGCAGCCACTATAGGTAGGTTAGCCTCCCTTCCTTTCATTTCATTTCATCTTGCCTCTTTTCCTTAACAAAGTGTTCTTCCCCAAATTAGAGAGCTTCCCTCTTTGATTTGATCTCTAAATCCTTACATCCCTCCACCAAAACTTCCATCCAACCTTCTCAAACTACCAAGGGAGGGTGCTAGCAAAGATTTGGAGCAAAGTGCAAGGAGGAGTGTCCTTTTTGGAAGATCTTCCTGTCGGAGCCGTGTCCTTGGGAGTATCATTGGGATTCCACTCCCAATAGGTAAAACCAACCCTCTAAATTGATTTCCTATGTATAGTAGTTAGTTTTGAATCGATAGGATCCACCCCCATGCATGTATCCCATTTAGATTCAAATTTGAGGCCATTTGGAGCTCTCTTAAGGATTTTAGATATGTGTCGTGTGTCCTACTTGATAGATCCCAAATTTGGACACCCCATGTGTATGTATGTATGCTAATAGTTTAAATAGATATTTAAATTCAGTTTTAAAATGGTTAGAGAGTGGATTGATCTTAGTTAGGATGGTTAGAATGAGTTTTATTTGGATATCTATGTTGGTATCCATGTATCTTGGCTTACATGTATTTTTTTTGTCCAAAATAACTCAAATTTGTTATAATATTCATCCACGTTTTTATTAACCAAAGCAACTTAGAAATGTCATAACTTTTAGCTTAGAACTTCGATTAATCTCCTTTTTTTTAAAAGAACCGTATCAAAGTTAGCTTTCGAAATATATATTTTAATAAGCCAAAATCATTTTGAAACTTTCTGTAAAACTATTTGAGTGTCAGTTGTACGAAAGACGAACGCATTTCAGTGTTTTTGCGATTTCGGAAGCTTCCGGACACGAAAATGCGATCCGTTTAAAGTTTCGAAAAGCTATCACAAAGGGCTACGACATACTTTAATCCTAGAATTTAGTAAAGGACCAATTGGTACAGTATTAGTTTTAAGTAGAAGAGTGACTATACGATATAGGTGTTTTGTATAACCTATGATCCTATGTAGTATGGATATTAAATGAATGTAGAGTATGTAATGCATGATATGTCAGATGAATAAAATAATATATATATGATATGTATCCACTTTACATTGATGTATATATATAGTTGAATGCAAGCACGTAGGAATGCAATCAATGTAATGTATGTAAGCAATGCATAAATACATGAATGAAAGAATGATATACAATGTATGTATGCAAGTATATAATGAATGCTATATACGAATGCAAGGTATACATGTAATGATAGATATGAATGCATGATATATATATAATGTAATGCAATATATAATGACAACATGTATGGTAATGTAGAATATATGATGCAAGTATGTATATGTCCACTATTTTCCCTTTTCCTTACATTATTTCTTCATTTCCCTTTCTATTTCAGTTTTTCCCTCTTCTATTTTTATATATTGTATACAATATATATAATGTATAGATGCATGTAAGTATGTAATATGCATGAATGATATGTATGTAATGAAAATAAGTATATGTATGAAACTTAATGATATGTGAATGAATATAATGCATGAACTGATGTATGCATGTATATGGGATATGAATGAATGATATATATATATATATATATATATATATATATATATATATATATATATATATATATATATGTGTGTGTGTGTGTGTGTGTGTGTGTGTGTGTGTGTGTCTGTGGTGGCCCATGCAGGTCAAGATAAATTGTTTGGTTACTTTACCGTACCAAACAAGCCTGCGAATAGGATTAGAAGTCTAGGATCTCATCCACATACTTGACCTCCTTCCTCGATTCCATATTCGAACTACAGTTCGACTCATCGATTGCATCTTGCTTGATTCCTCCTATCATTATTCTTATCTTCCCTTCGTGTTTGCTAGAGATTGACCATACTAGTTAGATGTCCCAAACACCCTTAGCTTAATTCTTTAAGTTGGGTAGAATACCCCACGACCTGACACACCCTTGACCATTAAGGGAATACAAATAGTATTATCTAGACCATAGAGACTAGAGGAATTCAACCTATTTGGTCAACCAAGCCTTGGTCAATAAAACCGTAGAATGATGGTATAGGAATAAACAAGACTTAGATTCTTATGACTCTTAGACTATTCATATTTGTTCTTATTTCAATCTTAATCTCACGTGCCTATATATTTTTATTATCTAGACTAATGATGCTAATATTGCCTAGTATTTGCAAGCTAATTCTTTATCAAGCTTGTTCATGACATATATTATTGAGCGCTCACTAGCCTATTGTCTAATCAGAACTGGTGCATAATGGTCTGATCAACCAAGTGCACTTTAGTTCGCTTTTGTCTATTATTCTACGTGGATGGAACATAATTAAACTTGTCCTCTAGAATCCCATCCATGACTGCCTTGACAATTCCTTTGAAATTATTCGATCGTCTTTTGAATCACATATTCGTATTCGATAACGTCCCCTCAAACTCTATATTGCTTTCGCCTTCACCTATTTAGAAGGACGAAGGCGTTGTACTAGAACTTCCTCTAGCCTCCCTATCTATTATGACCATACCATATTATTTTTTTCTATGATCTAGATCGCGATTTCTTACGACATAATTTTGTTATTGATTGTTCCCCATTGATACCCCTGTGTCTTCTCACCCCTCTACAAATTCTTAATTTCGAGGACGAAATTCTTTTAAGTTGGATAGGATGTAAAACTCCTAAATTTTTACTTTTTTTTTATTTAAATTTGGTACTGATTTAAAATTTTGTATTGTACGTCGCGCACGAAATTTTATACTTCTTGCTCGTCGAGTGCGAATATGTGCGAGCGTACATATTTTAGAAAAATATTTTTCTATTTTATTATACACTTTCAAAATATTACATATAATTATTATTCTTGCTATAAAAAGCCTTTTGTTTTTAAGAGTTATTAATCATAAATAATATTTTATTGTGTACTAGGAAAAGTATGCATTATTTGTGCTTACATATGTATTTCATAAATATTTATTTAAGTTTATTTCTAATTAATAATGTATTTTTGAAATTATTATTATTGGTATTTTTGGAAAATATATTTGAAAAAGTTTGTGGCCATTTTAAATCTTGATTTGAATTTATGGATTTATTTAAATAGTTAAACATTTGAAATTTGATTTATCCCATTTGATTTTAAACTAAAATTTTAATTAGATTTAAATTAGATTTTGATTTGAATTTGGATTTGATTATTGATTTAAATTAATAGGTTGAATTATCTAATTGGGGTTTAAATATTCCTAGTTCTTATCCAATTGGCAATTCCCACATCCTATAAATAGGCAGGTACTCCTCCAATATTTTCTCCACAATATTTCTCCAAATTCCACAACCAAAGTTCGTGCATCGTGTCTGTGTCCATATTCTCTTTTACACTTTCTATTATTACATATACATTCATCCTACGTGCCCGACACTCCGGACATGTTCACCCAATCATGTGTCTCGTAGGACACGCCAACCCCAACACAGCCTAATCCACAAACCCATAAGCAAACCCTAACCCTAATTCCCAAATCCTCTCTATCCTTGTGTCCGTGTCTCGCAGGATACGACACGAATCCCAAGCCCTAATCCTAATCCCTAACCTAACCCAGCACCATCTCCACCATGCTCACCCCGAGCACACCCCGACCAAGCCACCAAGAATTTAACCCGACCACCACCGTCGACAAGCCCACTGCCACCGTCACACCAGCCATGCCCTCCCCTGCTCGCGTGACCTAACCGGAACACCAGCATCGTGGCCAACTACGGCCAACACCACTCAAAACCCCACAGACCAGCCCTGCCACAACGACCAACACCGGCGACTACCACCCAAAATCCCTAAAAAAATCATCACCACCACCACCACAAATAAAATGATGAAAACCCGTTACCTAAACGCCTCCGCCGCGTCGAAGCAGTCCCCGTCCTCCGTCGCTCTGCCGTCGACCTCACAGGGATGCTGTCTCTTTACGACGAATCCCGACCCCGTCGCTACGTGTAACTTTCCCGACCGCACGGAGCTCCTTCGCCGCACCCAGGCCGGAGCGCCGGTGAACGCGCTGCGCCTCCGCCGAGTCGTCCGACCACTGCCCTTCTCTGCCGATGTCCGGCCAAGACCCGCGCCCTCCTCCTCGGCCGCGCCGCCCTCTCCGGTCAGCCAGCACCCCACGGACCCGCCGCCTCCGCCGTTCCCCTCTTGAAACCCCCGAACTCCCATGCCCTTCCTCCCGCAGCTCCGGCCGTCGCGTCTGCCACCTCCGCCTCCACCGCGAGCGGCACGCGAGACCCTCTTCCGACTGCTCTAGCTGCGACCATCTGCCGCGTCTGCCGCCTGCCCTAGCCGCGGCCATCCGCCGCGTCTGCCGCCTGCCCGTCGCTGCTCCGCTCACGACCGCCCCGCTACCTTCCCTCCGCCATCCGCGCCGCCTCACTCTCTCTCACTCTCGTCGCCTCCCTCTCCCTCTCTCCCTTGCGCTTACTCTCTCTCGATCCTCTCTCTCTCTCTCCCTCTTTACTGATGAAGAGTAACAACATTTTTTTATTTTTTTATTTTATTTTTTTATTTTGATGAGTTTTCTTTGTTTCTTTGTTTTTTTTTGTCTTCTTCTGTTTAGTAATTAATCACTATCATTATTATTATTATCATTATTATTATTATTATTATTATTATTATTATTATTACTATCAGTTTTAATGAGTGTTAATATTACTGTTAGATATTGTTAGGATACTGCATTATTAAATTAATTTATATATCTATTATTTTTAGTATGCTATATTCTGAAACTACAAGATAGTAGTAGTACTAGTATTTTAATGTTATCATGTTCATAGTATTATATTATTATTATTTTAGAAACTTTCTAAAAATAAATATTTTGACCCATAAATTTAGTTTCAAAAATTGTGAAATAAATTACTAGTATTTCTCAAATATTTAATTAATATAGTTTCTATCTCGAACCATATTTCTACAAACTTAGAGCTTTTGCCTTAAAAACAACTTTCGATTTTTGGGTGTTTTAAATTATATTTCAATTATTATAAATAATTTTCCAAAATTCATATATATATTCTTTGTCCAATTTCCTTCGACTATCCTTCTGTCCGTGACCAATTCCATTCTCCATATACCCTAGCCAACTCCGTACCTTCATTATGTCCACCATAACTAAATTGACCGTCCTAGACTCGATAGAACCATCCGTACCGCCAACAGAGGTCCCCTTGTGTAGTTGTTGTACCGAAGTCGCAGTTCGTGCCACATTGATCATCGCAACACACCAGGCGCCCTATCAGGCAAGACACCTTGTCATTTGTTGTTTAAATTATTTTAGCTCATATTTCATGCATTATTTATTTTCTTTATGCAAAATAAACTGTGATACATGGCATAACCTGTTAGAATTTACTGTTCATTTATATTCCTGCTATGTATTATTTTTCTTACACATTAAACCTAGAATTTAGGGACCACCTTTTTGTGCTGCATTCATGGCCTTGACACGTTATACCACGAAGTTGTGTGTCGTATGAAGAACACGAAAGTGCGTGATTGGCTGGCCACCAGTACGTACAAGCCGTGCGATAAGAATAACCGCTAATAGAGGTTGCATGCTTAGTTTGACTTAGCGGTTATAGAGGTTTACTGTTGTGGATACAACAGAGTAGGCATTGGGCGAAAAGGACAATTCCTTAGCGTATGGGCTTCGATGCACTTTTTCTTGTGACCCGGACTCTTCGCTGGAGATACGGGGTTGATGACCCAAGATTACTGACGACCACTGACGATTCTGCGGAACGTCATGCTCTTACTGATGGAGCCTCTGGTGCCCAAGGGGGACCATGCATATCCTATTTAGCCAGGGCCCATGCGTAGGAAGGATTGTTCTTAACTACATATCACTTAGAATGGTAGGCTACCTTTATCCGTTAGGTACGAGTACTTTTGGTTTGAGTACTTGTATCTGACCGTGGCTTGGAACAATAACTTGTCGCAGATTAGTTCGTCACATCTTGTCCTTGTTTGGTTGTAGGTGTGACTTACTACTTCGATGAGAAGGTATTGAACCTTGTTGGGGTCCGGATACCATATTGGATTCATAGCATGGAATACGTCACCATGAATTAGTTTACCATCTCCTGTCCTTATTTGGTTAGGGGGATGGTACGCTCGTTCAATAGGTGTGTATTGGACTATGTTATAATCCAATTGACTTATTTATTTGAGCAATATTTATTCAGTTTATGTGGCATGATATTATGTGTCTTGTTACGTCCCTCTGAGGACCGGTTATCTCTCCAGGTGTGTGTGCTATTGTCTTTCGCAGGTGTTCTAGCTCTAGCCGTGATCTTCGCTATTTCTTCGAGGATGATTGCACTTGGATCGTCTTCGCTTCGCTCGCCAAAATCTTTCTTTGCTTATCATGTATTTCTTTTCATAGTTGGTAGTGGATTTGTCTCCGTCCAACTACATGTACCAAATGACAATTTCATAGTTGGTTATATGATATCTTCTATTCATTTAAATTGTGTAGATGAGATTAGTTATGGTTCTACTGCATTTTACAGCTTACGTATATTTATTATACGGCTGGCATGTCTGCGTTCCTAGTCCTATATATTTTGGGACTGGGGCGTTACTCTGTGTGTGTGTGTGTGTGTGTGTGTGTGTGTGTGTGTGTGTGTGTGTGTGTGTGTGTGTGTGTGTGTGTGTGTGTGTGTGTGTTAAGGTAATGTAATGTATGTATTCACATATATTTTGAGTTGAATATATGAGTTTGTATGCATATATTTTATGTATGCATGAATGAATGTAATATAATATAGAGTATGCATATATGAATATAATATATGCAAGTATATAATGTATTCAAATATATATGTATGTATAGGTGCATGAATGAATGCAAGTATGCATATATGATATGTATGTATGCATGTATGCAATGTAAGTATGTATACATGATATGTATGTATGCATGTATGCAATGTAAGTATGTATGTATGCATTTCTATAAACTGAGTTAACCTATAACCTTTTACACACATGCATTCATACACCCTTTGACACCATGTATCCCATGTCACATACACCTACCTATCACTAAATCTGAGAACATTAACACATAACCTTTCACACACATGCCAAACACACACACACACACACACTTACTCTTTTAGCTCTCCTTTTATATATATATATATATATATATATATATATATATATATATATATATATATATATATATATATATATATATATATATATATAGCTTTCCTATATATATATATATATATCTATGTATATGAATATGTGAATGCGAATGTGAATAATATGTATATATTATATGACTAAGTTTGTGTGCCTTGTTAGCTTATAGTTTAGTTTTGTGTTTGGTTTAGCAAGTGACTTAGGCTATGAGTTAGTAGCTATCTTGGATACTTGATTTGCATAGACTTAGTTTGTTTAGACCTAGAATTGACTAACCTAGACTTGTTGACCATTGTTGACCCAACCCTAGCTAGTTTGACCACAGTTGACTATAGTTGACCTAGTTTGACTGTATAGTTGACCAGAGTTGACCAAGTTTGACTTTGACCTAGATCGACCTAGAAATCATATAGATTGTATTACAAACTTTATTTACCTTATATTAAACACATTGTGACCTGTGTTGCTCTAAATAGGACTCATCTACTCTGTCTGGACATCTACACTTACCAGATACTCAGGATATCAGGCGAGTACATTCTCTGACCGTTTCATACTTGCTAGAACTTATATTCCTGCTCTAGATTACTTTACTTGTATGTTGTCACGTTGGTAACACGGATTGGCACTATATGGATCTTTTTATGAGATGTTATCCCCCTCGGGAGCATCAAGTACTTTATGTCATGTGTGTTTCACTTACATCATGTATCTTCATGCTTCACTATTCATGTATACTCTTGTGTTTCATGTACTCTCATGTTCACAGAGCCCTCATGAATCAATTTTACGTGCGCTTGAGGATGAGGCAGTGAGATTATGAATCTTAACATAACATGTTTGGATCCTTGTGTATTGATTGGGGATGGAGGAGTAGAAATAGTCATGTGAATAATCCCAAGTAGTGTAATCATGAATCAATTCCGTAGTGTAATCATGAATCAGTCCTCAGCCATTCACATGTCTATCTTGTACTCTGATTCTCTAGTCACTGATAGTTCTCTACTTATAGTAGATATTTCCATTACAATTATCTCTTTTACTTCATGTGCATTCCTTCAGTTATTCATGTATCTTACTCTATTGTATGTTTATTATCTTCTGACATGATATGAACTGCGTGAGATGTATTGTGCTCGTTCCTGTCCTGACTGGACCTGTTGAAAATATTATAAGTAACATAGAGGTTCACAGCTAGCCTAGAGGACCAGTAGAGCTTGAAGTAGATTGCTAGTTTATGGTTTAGTTTTCTCTGTTGGAACTTGTATTGTAATAAGTGGAGATTTGAGTTGTATTTAAGATTGTTTGAGATATTTTTATTTTAGAAGTTTAATTAAGTTATTACTTTGAGTTTAGTATAGACTTCTGTGTTATCCTATCGTGCTTAGATTGTGATCAGGTTTCATTATATCTATACTTGTCCTCCGTTCGGAGTTGAGATTTGACAAGTACATTATATAATTGTGTGAGTTGTTGATTAGATAGTAACCTAGAATAGCGTTCTACCACCGACACTACGGCGTAGGCTGGACGTACCCACTTCTCATGCCCCTACACTGGGTACGGGTCGTGACAGCACGGGATCTATAAGAACCTTCCCTCTGCGGCTCGAGTCTCCTTAGCCGCACGGGGCCTTCGATAGCCTCGCTTCTGCGGCTCGAGTTTGTCTTAGCCGCATGGGGTCTCTAGGGGCGCTGCTTCTGCGGCTTAGTTTCGTTTAGCCGCATGGGGTCTCCATGAGCACTGCTTCTACGGCTTAGTTTTGCTTGGCCGCATGGGATCACCATGATCACTGCTTCTGCGGCTTAGTTTTGCTTGGCCGCATGGGGTCCCCAGGAACACTGCTTCTGCGGCTTAGTTTTGCTTGGCCGCATAGAGTGATGACCCGCATAAACTCCATCTTTTCCATGCTTCTACAAAGACGAGACATGTAGCTTATACAAGCACAAACACCCACGGTGTCAAGACAAGAGTTACATAGCAAGTCAAGATAGTCGTCGCAACAGTATATCAAGATTATCATGTTAGGTTACTTATTAAGATTACTTGTCAAGAGTGCGCCTCAGCGGGCCACTATTAAGTTATTCATGTCATGTTGCTTGTCAAGAGTGCACCACGACGTGTCACTATCAAGAGTTATCATGTAAAGTCACATTATCATATCGTGTTCATGTAAAGTACACTTGTATACCAAGAATTTACTGGTCAAGAGTGTGCCACGGCGGGCCACTGAAGGAGTTATCAGAGAGTGCATATGCCATACCAAGATCGTGTTTAAAGCTCAGGGTACATATGCAACATGGAAAATAACATTATAGGACCAGTTAAGTAAAGTGTTCAAGCAAGGTCACAACTCACACTAGGGACCATGGGGACAAACATGTATAATTGCAGGAGAAGGCACAAGGGGTCAATGGGGTAACATGGAGAGCATGCGCCCACATGCAAGCATCCATGGCTAAATGCATCATGTAGAGCATATGCTATGGAAGGTATGCACGAAAGAGTGCATGCGCCAATGGTCTATGGCTAAATACATCATGTAGAGCATATACTATGGAAGGTATGCACCAAAGAGTGCATGCGCCCATGGTCTATGCGCCCACATGCATGCTCCCACATGAGTGAGGCAGGGTGCATTGGAAGATAAGTCTGGAGACTATCTTCACTGTCTAAGTGGGCATATAACAATAGCTATGTGCCCATATTGAAGGAACTGTGGGCGCATATAGAAGCTATGCGCCCAAGCAGAAGAAGGCATGGAGCTTGGACATATATAAAGGGCTATGCGCCCAAGGCTAAAGCAACTGTGGGCGCATAAAATGCCATGCGCCCACACTGTTCTTCTTCTCCAACCCGAGAAGATGAGTTCATGGAACCCATAAACTTTCCAAGTTCATAAATCACTCAAAACAAATTAAAATTCGGGTTTTCAAAGGTCTATTTTGAGTAAAATCAAATTCTCTACAACATGGAATAATCAAAACTTGAAAATAATGAAGTTTGAGAGATCAAAACCCAAAAAAACCAAGATTTGCGAAAAACTTAGATCTACAAGATTTAATCCACCAAAACCAAAAGTGCTAAGTACTAAAGGGTCATAAAACTAAGTAATGAAGACATTGGAACCATAAAACATAAGATCTCTCATGAAGCAAGATTACACTTGCCTAAAGGTTGGGAGAAATAAATGAAGAAGAAAGTGGATGAGGGAAATAAATGAAAGTAAAGGAGGAGAGAAAAAAGGGGGTTGGGTTATAAAGGGGGTTCAATCATGGTGAACCATCTTCACCCAAACCAAACCAAAATAAACCAAGCCAATCTAAACCAAGACCAAACCATGCTAGACAAGTCAAAATAAGGGTCGGATATCCGTACACGTAACTGGAAATACGTATAACGAAAAACGAGAGTGACACAAGTATACCTTGCTGAAACTTTTGCAGTTTACATTTATATAAAGCCAGTTTTGTTAGCTAGAAACATGCGTCTGAGCCTACTCGGGAGCAAATTGACTTTGAGTCGATCCATCATGTGAGTCCGTGACCTAAGGGTTAGTCGACTTGACCCATGCATTGGAGGGTACTTTGCTACCTTCAGGCCTGGACACGATGTTTGACACGGTTCTGTCTAATGAGCTGAGTGCATCTGAGGATGTAGATTAGCATGGTGACTGGCCATCAGTGCGTATGATCACGTCACGGATAGTTATAGATAATTAGAGTTAGCTTGGTAGCTTTGAGTCGACTTGCATGATGTCATCACAGTTGGACAGCACATTGGAAGGGGAGCATCGACTAGTAAGCGTGTAGACATCTCACCTTCTTCTTTATCGTCCTACACGCTTTCGAGCGGTCTTGGGGACATTCGAATTTCTTTACCCCTATCCATGCGCCTTAGCAATGACTCGAGTGCATATTCACTTAGTTGGCTATGTAGTACCCCGCTTTCGATAGGCGACGGACTTCATAATATACTTGCACCGAGTCAGATCAGTCAGAAACTTAGATGGCCATCTGACTCGATCGCTAAGCTTGGTAAACGATAACACCTTGCGGCATCGATCAAATCAATTTGGATGAATATTAAGAGAATCGATCCAACTAATGGAACGACTTCTGTTGGAATAAGTTCTAAATACAGCGGGCTACGTCTCGGCGAGTGAGCTCTATATAAGGGTCCCTTCGACGGGACCGGACTGTTGTATGGTTTTCTTGGAGCTTTTGCCGCTTGGTTTTGATGAAAGTGCTTTTTTTATTATTTTCTGGATGCAATCTACGAATTTCGAAGCGAAGGAATAAAGAAGGAATTCTAACTAAGTGTTGGTGCTATTGCAGGAGCTCGCGTAACTAAAGCTTGAACGTTGCGAAGCGCTTCGACGGTCGGCACGATCAAAGTACTTGGTGGGTGATTCGGCCCCTTCTTTTTTACTCTATCCCGCAAACGAAATTCTTTTGCCTCGAATTCATTCAAATCGACGATGCCAAGTTAAAGGCATGCCAATCCACTAAGGTCAAGAACTCGGGAAAAATTGATACGTTTCCCGAGTTCTTGACCTCAGCGGATTGACATGCATTTAACTTGGCATCGTCGATTTGAATGAATTCGAGGAAAAAGAATTTTGTTTGCGGAACAGAGTAGAAAAGAAGGGGCCGAATCACCCACCAAGTACTTTGATCGTGCCGACCGTCGAAGCACTTTACAACGTTTAAGCTTTAGTTACGCGAGCTCCTGCAATGGCACCAACACTTAGTTAGAATTCCTTCTTTATTCCTTCGCTTTGAAATTCGTAGATTGTATTCAGAAAACGACGCAAAAGCACTTTCATTAAAACTAAGCGGCAAAAGCTCCAAGAAAACCATACAGCAGTCCGGTCCCGTCGAAGGGACCCTTATATAGAGCTCATTCGCCGAGACGCAGTCTACTGCATCTAGGACTTATTCCAACAGAAGTTGTTCCATTAGTTGGATCGATTCTCGTAACATTCGTCCAAATTGATTTGATCGATGCCATAAGGTGTTATCGTTTACCAACCTCAGCGATCGAGTCAGATGGCCATCTAAGTTCTCGACCGATCTGACTCGGCACAAGCATATTATGAAGTCTAGACTGAACAGGCCGAAATGTCGTTGAGATAGTCCCAAGTGGTGTGTAACACCAGTGACCGCACATGTAAGATAGTAGCATGCTCACCTATTTTTTTATGTAGGTAGTAAGTATTATCTCTGTTTTTATGCAGGGACGAGCACGGCCGTGGTAAGAACTGTGATAAATCGTTACGTTTTACTGTATGCTTTATTACTTCAAAGATGGCTATCGATATGAACTGAATTCATTTAGTTCAAAATAGAAAGAAAACTCTAAAGCATGCCTACCTTAACAATCAGAGTTGGTTTAGACAAGTGGGTTTGTTTCGTCCACTTAGCAAGTGTGATAACCCCCTCCCCTAACTCTCCGGGTGCGACGGAAGCTCTAAACTGAACCTGAAGTGCGGAGAGGAATTTTGAAGCTGTTCCTATCCTGAAGTATTTTGAAGCCAATTCAATCAAAGGCTTATGTATAAAGGGGCGAATGTATGGAACGACAAGTATTAGTTCATACAGCTTGTCGAGTATATTTCTTTTGTTTCAATCAATGTAGCAGCAACGGCATCCAATATAATTATGACTTGCACTTCATTGCAAGCTATGAATTTAAAGCATATTTCTATCTTCCTAAACTGTATCTTTTATTCTGATGTAATTTATGAAGTTTTAACTTGGTGTTTCTATATAATAATCAAAGTAACGTTCTTTCCATGTACGAGTGCAATTCCACACTCGTACGGCATCACGTCTTAGCGAGGACGATCGATTTGGCATAATAAGGGGCGAACGGTTTTTTGACTCGGGGCTTGACAAATTGGTATCATAGCACATTTATGTTTCTTCAGATTTTTGATAGATGTTTCATTGTTGGAATGTTCGTTGTGATTTCTCGATTGAATGCTTGTCGACATGCTGCGTGAAATAAAAGTTCCACACAGGTAAGCCCGTAGATATTTTGAAAAATACTAACGGGTTTACTTTATTTTGTTCGAATGACTAAGAAAAATAAGAATAATCCCGGCACAACAACCCAAACCGTAGATAGCACGTCGAGTTCAAAGAGTAGTGGCCCTAGCGAGACGACGATAGAGAAAATGCTACAGTTGATGGAGCTGCAGTAGCAACAGCTTCAGATGAAAATCAAAGCCTAATTTGATGCACAGCAGAAGCAGATGGACGCCCTGACTCAGATAGTGAACAAGATGGTAGGCAATACCAAAGCAACGGTCGTGGTATCCAAAGAGAGGCAAGATGTTCAAGATGAAGTCAAAGAAGAAGCTCAACCGCAAATGATAAACTCTTCTTCCTTGTTCAGAGCAAAGGAGTTCCACAAGATGAATCCACCTAAATTTAGTGGCCGAGCAGAGCCTGATATGATAGTGGGGTGGCTCGCGGAGATTGAGGACTTATTTAATCTTATTAGCATTGAAGGGTCCCAGAGGGTAACATGTACGATGTTACAGCTATAACTAAGGGCTTACGACTGGTGGACAGCTAAGAAGCAGGAAATCTACGAAGCCGATACCGACACCATAATTTCCTGGAAAATGTTCAAGGAAGCATTTCTTGGGCAGTACGTTCCTCGTACCGTCCGTCGTCAAAAGGAAGACGAGTTCATGATGTTACGACAGTGGAATATGATTGTTGATGATTATGACTCGAACTTCTCAAAACTCGTGTAGTTTATCGGTGCCTTTCTACCCAACAAGGAAGCCTGGTGCGAACGTTTTCAACAAGGCTTAAATGACAAACTGTGAAGCGATGTCATGAATCAAAGGTGTTAAACCTACCGCGAATCCTACGATGCCGCTCTCGATAGTGAGTGTATCTTTGGCCGTATGTCACAAAGAATCGTGACTATCGTTCGTAACAACTTCAACAAGCGTCCTAACGACGTTGGGGGATCGGGAGTATCAAAACTTTGAAACACATTTGATAATAGGGGCCATAGCGGACAACACTGTAACAGATGCGGTAGGCGTGGGCACCGAACAATCGATTGCATCACGAGATCTTGCTACAAGTGTGGCGAGGTAGGCCATATAGCTACACATTGTTCGAGAAATGTTCCAAATCAACACAACCCACCAAGGAACGTTATGAATCAATATAAAATACCTACACTACAAGGCGCAAATACGGTGCCCGTGAACTTGCAGAATCAACACCATGGAGCTCAAGGCCGAGTTTATGTATTAACTCGGGATGAGGCGTTCGCGTCCGATACTGTTGTAACAGGTATATTACTCTATAAAATATACCTGCTCGAGTACTATTCAATTCGGGTGCGACGCATAGTTTTATATCTACTGATTATGCGAAAGAAAATAAAATAACCATGCAATCACTAGATATGAACATTAGCGTTAGCACTCCATCAGAAGTCGATATGCCTGTGAACTTTATTTGTAGGAATGGCCATATTTGTATCGGAAGAAAAAATATATCCTTGGAAGCCGTCGTACTAGACATCAAAGAGTACGACATAATTCTGGGCATGGATTGGTTGGGCGCTTGTCATGCAACAATCGAGTGTGCGGAGAAGATAGTGGTGTTTCGTCTTCCTGGAGAGACAGAGTTCTCATATTCGTATGGTACGGTTTCGAAGACGGTAATGATGGTATCGACAATCTCGACGAAGCGTATGTTGCGTTCCGGGTGTGCGGGATACTTGGCATCAGTTCTAGATACGAGGAAGGATATTCTAGACACAATACAGACTGATGTTGTGGCAGATTTCTTCGATATTTCCCTAATAAGATGCCTGGGATGCCGTCGGATCGAGAAATAGAATTCAGCATCGACATCTTTCCGAATACACGGTCGATATCAAAAGCGCCTTACCGAATGGCTCCAGCAGAACTGAAGGTACAATTACAAAAGTTGCTAGACCATAGATTTATTAACCCTCGCGTCTCTCCGTGGAGAACTCCCATACTGTTTGTGAAAAAGAAGGATGGATCAATGCGGCTATGCATCGACTATCGTGAACTCAACAAGACGACCGTACGGAACAAGTATCCCTTGCCACGAATCGATGACTTGTTTGACCAACTGCAAGGCACGTCAATATTTTCAAAAATCAATCTTCGTTCAGGCTATCATCAGTTGAAGATCAAGTCCGATGAAGTATCGAAGTATATTTTTTACAATCAATATGGTCATTATGAATTCCTAGTCATGCAGTTTGGTTTGACGAATGCCCCAGTCGCTTTCATGGATCTGATGAACCGAGTCTTCCGACCCCAAATTAATAAATTTATAGTCGTGTTCATCGATAATATCCTTATCTACTCACGGAATCGAGAAGAGCATGCAGAACACTTGAAGACGATATTGCAGACTCTACGTAAAAATAAATTATATGCCAAACGGAGTAAATGCGAGTTCTGGATGAGTAGTGTGACATTCCTCAGACATGTAATCTTTGTCGAAGGCATCGCGGTGGACCCAAAGAAGATTGAAGCGGTGGTAGACTGGAAACGACCTACCTTGGCTAGCGATATTCGGAGTTTCCTGGCTTAGCAGGCTACAACCGAAGATTCGTGCAGAGTTTTTCAAAACTAGCATCACCTCTGACTCGCCTCACCCAGAAGGGAGTAGTATTTGAATGGAGTGACGACTGTAAATCCAGCTTTCAAGAGTTGAAGCAACGGCTCGTCTCAGCTCCAATCATTGAACTTTCAGATGGTCCAGAAGGCTTTCAGACATTCAGCGACGCATCGGGAACTGGCCTCGGGTGCGTACTCATGCAGAGAGATAAATTCATCTCCTATGCTTCACCGCAGTTGATCAGCACGAGAAAACTATCCAACGCATGACCTAGAATTGGCGACGATCGTGTTTGTATTGAAACTCTGGCGGTACTACCTCTATGGTGTGGCTTGCAGAATCTACACAGATCATAAAAACCTAAAATACTTGTTTACGCAACGAGAACTCAACTTACGACAATGACGTTGGCTCGAACTCAAAAAAGATTACAAGCTAACGATCGAGTATACACCGGGCAAAGGAAACGTTGTAGCCGACGCGCTTAGCAGAATGTTTATGGGATCACTGGCCATAAATAATAAGATACGACGAGACCTTGAAGCGATGGGTATCAAACTCGAAATTGAGTATCGATACCTGCATCTAGCTCAGTTGAAGCTAGCGTCGAGCCAGCTTAGCAAAATAAAGACCGCACAAAAAGGCGATTCATTCATGAAGAAGATGCACGAGCTGATTTCAACAGGAAGGGCGACTGACTTTGCGGAAGACAGAGATAGGACAATGAGACTAAAAGGAAGGCTCTGCATTCATGAAACTGCCGAACTCAGAAAAGAAATTCTGACGGATGTACATTATGCGAGGTACTCGTTACATCCTGGAAGTACCAAGATGTACAAGGACTTGCGTACAAACTTTTGGTGGCACGGCATAAAGAAAGATGTGGCTACTTTCGTATTGCAGTGCATGGCGTGTCAGCAAGTGAAGGCAGAACACCAAAGGCAAGGCGGAGAGCTATAAAACCTCATCATTCTCGAGTGGATGGGACAACATCTTGATGGATTTCTTGTGGGATTTTCGAAGACACCGCAGGGGAATGATGCGAATTGGGTCATTATTGATAGATTGACCAAGTCGGTTCACTTCATCGTAATTAAAGTAGGATGGAGCATCGATCGGTTAGCACAAATCTATATCGACGAGATTGTTCGACTGCACAGGGTCCCGACCTCAATAATTTTGGACAAAGACGGAAGATTCCTATCGCATTTTTGGACGAGCCTGCAAGCGGCGATGGAGACCAAACTAAATTTTAGTTATGCATACCACCCCCAGACAGACGGTCAGACAGAGAGGATAAATTAAATCTTAGAGGATATGTTGCGTCTGTGTGCGATCGATCTAAAGACTAGTTGGGATACGCATTTGCCGCTTGCGAAGTTTGCGTATAACAACAGTTATCAGTTGAGCATTCAGATGCCTCCATATGAAGCACTCTACGAAAGGAAGTGTCATTCTCCAATATGTTGGAAAGACGTCGGAGAGTGACAAGTGCTCGGACCGGAACTGGTGGAGCAGGCCGTCGAAAAGGTCCGCTTGATCCGAGATAGACTCCATATCGTACAAAGTCGACAAAAGAGCTACGCAGATCTTCGTTGACGACCGCTAGAATTTTTGGTCGGGGACCATGTGTTTTTGAAAGTAACGCCCATGCGTGACGTGATGCGGTTCGGTGTTAAAGGCAAATTGATCCCGAGATTTGTAGGCCCCTTCGAGATGATCGAGCGAGTTGCAACGGTAGCTTATCGGATCGCACTACCTCCTGCATTGGCTGATGTACACGATGTTTTCCATGTTTCACAACTTTAAAAATATATGCATGATCCAAGTCACATGGTTTGCTTCGATCAGTTGGAGCTATGTACTGACTTGTCTAACTCGGAGGAGCCTATTCAAATTTTGGACCGTAAGGAGAAGGTATTACGAAATCGGTCAATGTCCTTGGTCTGCGTGCTTTAGCAGAACCATTCAGTTGAAGAGTTCGACGTAGAAAATGGAGGCAGAGATGAAGGAGAAGTACCCTTCGTTGTTTGCCTAATTTAAGATCAGACCCTTATTTTTAAGTTTCGGGACGAAACTTTTTCTTAGTGGTATATTATGTAGTGCCCCGCTTTCGATAGGCAACGGACTTCATAATATGCTTGCGCCGAGTCAGATCGGTCGGAAACTTAGATGGCCATTTGACTCGATCGCTGACCTTGGTAAATGATAACACCTTACGGCATCGATCAAATCGATTTGGACAAATGTTACGAGAATCGATCCAACTTATGGAACGACTTCTGTTGGAATAAGTCCTAGATGCAGCGGGCAGTGTCTGGGCAAGTGAGCTCTATATAAGAGTCTCTTCGTCTAGTGCCTCGTCCCTACATCGTGCCCCGTTTTCATCTACGGAGTGCACGAGAAAGGAACACTGTTGCTATCGATTCGGTCGGGACCGATAGGTCAAAATTGGCCGAGTCGATCGAACGGGAACGGTTGAATTAAGATCTATTCCATGTTATGGAATAGCTTCTTCGGAACCAAGTCTCATATTCAGCGGGTTGTACCTCGAGGATTGGCTCTGCGGCTGAGTCGGGAGAGACCTCTCGTTGCTCTGATTTTTATGTCGCACTTGATTTGGCTTTGGCTTTGGTTTTCGTGAATGCATTTTTTGTGAATGTTTTCGAATGGGTTTTCGTGACTTGCGTTTTCGAGCTTCGCATTCATATCAAAATTCTTTGAATTACACAGTATTCTAATCAGTTGATTATGCGATTGCAGGTGATCGCGTAGGCGATGTCAGTGCAGCCAACTGGTCGCTCGTTTGAAGCAAGTCTAAGGCGAGTGGCTGACCTCCTTCGCCTCGTCCCTCTATTTCAAAATCAATATGAAGTAAATGAATGCTTCTCATAATAGTGTAGAATCAAAGAAATCGTGGCACGATTCTTCACAAAACACTTGCTATCAAACTGTCGGTATTGAAAATGGAAAACATGTTTCCTTATGCAATTCCACTTAGCCTATGCAAAACAATGAATGAATCGATTAACGTTTATCGCAAAGATATAGCTAAGTGAGTAAATCGACTAAGTTCAAAATAAAGGCTAAGTTTCGCACATAAAAGAGAAAGGATAAGGTTCTAGAAAAGAGATAGTATATTTCAAGACTCTATAAAACGGTCATTGGACAACTTGTCGACAAGGTGTAGTTTCCTCGAACGGTTGCCTAGGCCAAGGGACCGATTCGGCCCGGGAGGAACGAGTATAGCAAGCGCCAGCCTTACATCAGCGTGGGTTGTGCGGGGACTTTCGTACAGGGCTCGCTATCCGTCGCGAAAAGGTCTCGTCAAACCCAGCTATAGTCCATGATGGCTTGACATTGCCGGTGGCCTTCACACCCGTTCACTGCTTAACTAATGCATGTGACACGGGATGAATATGATAGCTGCATAATGTTTACAATTTTATATGCTTTCCTTAAAACATGTTAACATGCAAATCGGTCAGGATGGTTAGAAAGATCACAGAAATAGCTAGCTAACATGTTTATAAAACTGCTTAAATCAAATGCAGAGCTTGGATTTAATTAGCCATTCGCCAGTACATGTGATCGTACTGATCCTCGCACTTTTCAGGTCCTGTAAACCAGGAAGGACGCACCAACTAGCTCGGCGACGTTCGTAATTTTGAAGCTTCGGCCGCACGTCGAAGACATGCCCCCGTGACTCCACTTTTGAAGGCTCTCGACTGTCCAAGAAAGATGGCTCAGCGTCCCTCCATTCCATGTCACTGGGATACTCTGTTGTAAATTGAGGGATGTGTGTAATGTATGGAACGGCTATCTCATCGGCACTCTTTTGTAATCGAGTCATGTTGTAGCCTGCATGGCATGAGTCTTGTACTGGAGTCTGTAAAAGATATTCATTATCAATAAAGATCAAAGTTTCCTTTACTTAATGTGTGATTCAGTTTGTCTGCTTATTCTCTTAGATCTCGTGTCTTGGATTATCTTATGACTATGCCTTGTACGATCACAAATTAGGTTCGCATGGCATCACGCCCGGGGGACGACTATCGATTCGACGGAATCGGGGCATGACATAATGGTATCAGAGCACGGCTTTACGTCCTTGGCCTCCGGTGTCGAGTTCCTAGTCTCAAACCGTTGACCTCGTGTCGATGAGATGAGTTGTTCCATACACTGAACCCAGGATATTTTTTAAAACTAACGAGAGTTGCCTTTCTTTCTCTGCAGTTGCAGGAGCTCGGGCAGAGGACGAGACGAGCGCTTCTAGTGGCTCGAGTACTTCTAGACTCGAGCATTCTGTTAACCCAACGGGAATGACGCCTACCGTAGTCGGACCTTCCGGCGACCCGATGCAACGGATGCTGCAGATGCTCAAAATATAGCAACGTCAAAATGAGCTCCATCACCAGCAGGCAGAGGCTCGTCGGACCCAATTCGAGAACCGATTCGAGGCTCAATTAAAGCTGCAGCAGCAGCAGCTGAATACACTCCAGCAAATCATAAAATCGATCGTGGCCAACAATAATTCAACGGTGACGCCTGCCGTAACTAAGCCTGTGGTTCGATCCAACGAAGCTGAACTAGAGGTGCCCATGCTCTCACCTGCGGCACCGAGAAGTTCTAACTTCGACGTGTCAAAATTTACAAAAAGCTGCCGTACTTCCTTCAACGGCACAGAAGATCCCTCCGTGGCGATCGACTAGTTGGAGGAGATGGAAGACAAGTTCGAGCTTCTGGGTGTCGAATACTCGAAGAAAGTCGCATATGCTCAACTTCTACTTTGAATGAACGTGCACGATTGGTGGGCCGTGCAGAAGTGAGCAATTCGACGTGAAGACGGGACGGCGGCGATCTCATGGGCCACATTCAGAAATGCGTTCGAGACTGAATATCTTTCTGCAGCCGTGCGATAGAAAAAAAGAAAACGAATTTATGCAGTTGAGGTAAGAAAATATGACTGTACGGCAGTATGCGGCTGAATTCAACAAACTAGCCAAATTTGTTGGAGCTTATCTACCTACCACTGCAAGTCGAGCTCGACGATTCGAAGTGGGCCTACATTCCACTATTCGTGCTCACATTTCGGTACCTGAGTACAAAACTATGGGCGAGGCACTCAACAATGCCCTCCGTCTAGAGTCCGAGTATCCTCCTGCTACTACCTGCGCTGTTCACTTTAATAACAAATGCCATAGTAATGCGGGAGGCAACAACGACCACAAGCGTCAAAATCACGGCAACGGATGCGGCAACCAGACGAAGGATCGAATAGTCTGCAACTTCTGCCACAAAGAGGGGCACATGGCCAATGAGTGCCGATTGAAGAATGGAGCTTGCTTCGGGTGCGGCCGAATGGACCACATCGCACGCAACTGTCCGGAGAAGCCAAATTAACGCCCCCAACAACAACATCATCAGAACCGAGGCCAAGCACCTCGGACGCCACCAACCGCACAACAGAATGGCCAAGACCGTCGCCCCAATGCTCAGGGTCGCGTCTACGCCATGACTCGAGACGAAGCGTTCGCATCTGACACAGTCGTGACAGGTATACTGCAATTCAATAATAAACTTGCTCGTGTATTGTTTGATTCAGGTGCCACGTATAGTTTTATATCGGCGGACTTCACCGCCGAGCACAAATTTCTTCTGACACCGATGGGCCTCGATCTTACTGTTAACGTACCGTCGGGCATGCCACTACTTGTAAATTTAGTCTGAGGAGATGGAATCATCTGTATAGGTGGTCAAAAGATCAGTCTCGATGCGATAGTTCTAGATATTAAGGACTACGATATCATTTTGGGGATGGATTAGCTCGGTCCGTACAACGCAACAATAGACTGTACTGAAAAAAGGGTCACATTTCGTATACCTGGAGTGCCTGAATTCTGCTACTCGTGTGGTGAGGTATCGCCGACCTACATGGTAATCTCCGCAATATCTGCTCAACGGATGCTGTATTTCGGGTGTGAAGGCTATCTAGCGTCCATTTGAGACATACGACAGGATGGTGCAAATGCGGGTCAGACCGACGTTGTGGCAGAATTCCCAGATGTATTCCCGGACGAACTTCCCGGCATGCCGTCCGATCGAGAGATTGAGTTCACTATCGATATATTTCTCGATACCTGACCGATCTTTAAAGCCCCGTACAGAATGGCCCCTGCAGAGCTTAAAGAACTCAAAGTACAGTTGCAAGAGTTGCTCGACAAAGGATTTATTCGACCCAGTGTCTCGCCATGGGGAGCGCCCGTACGGTTCGTCAAAAAAAAGATGGCTCACTGCGTCTTTGTATCGATCACCGTGAGCTGAATAAAGCCACCGTCCGAAACAAATACCCCCTGTCCCGCATAGATGATCTGTTTGATCAGCTATAAGGAGCTACGGTGTTCTCTAAAATTGATCTGCATTCGGGTTACCATCAACTCAAGATCAAGCCAGACGATGTGCCAAAGTCTGCCTTTCGTACTCGAGACGGCCATTACGAATTCCTGTTAATCCCGTTCGGCCTAACGAACGCCCATGCTGCTTTCATGGATTTAATAAATTGGGTGTTCCGACCATTCCTCGACAAGTTCGTAGTTGTCTTTATCGACGATATACTCGTCTACTCGAAGAATAGGCAGCAACACACTGAGCATCTACGGACCATGCTTCAGTCCCTTCGAGAAAATTAGTTATATGCGAAGCGAAGCAAATGTGAATTCTGGCTGAGCAGCGTCGCATTCCTCGGACACATCATTTCAGCTGAAGGCATTACAGTCGATCCAAATAAAGTTGAAGCCATTGTCGATTGGAAACGGCCAACGTCCGTCGGCGAGATTCGAAGTTTCCTTGGCTTAGCGGGATACTACCGACGCTTCGTAAAAGACTTCGCGAAGATCGCATCGCCTCTGACTCGTCTCACCCAGAAAAGAGTCGCATTTGAATGGTCAGACGACTGTGGAGCTTCATTCCAAGAGTTAAAGCAACGGCTCGTCTCGGCCCCGATACTCGTACTTCCAGAAGGGACTGAGGGTTTCCAGATATTCAGCGACGCATCCGGTCAGGGCTTGGGGTGTGTGCTAATGCAGCAGAATATGGCGATATCTTTTGCTTTCCGACAGCTAAAGTCGCACAAGAAGAACTACCCTACTCATGACCTGGAGTTAGCGGCAATTGTGTTCGCGTTAAAATTATGGCGTCACTATCTTTATGGCATGACATGCACGATCTATACTGATCACAAGAGCCTCAAGTATCTATTCACATAGAAGGAACTGAACTTGCAGCAAAGGCTTTGGCTTGAACTGATCAAGGATTACGACTTGACTATTGACTATACGCCGGGAAAGGGAAATATTGTGGCGGACGCTCTGAGTTGGAAGTATATTGCCTTGCTATCCATCGACCGCAGACTGCTACGCGATCTAGAAGAGATGGGCATCGAACTTCGAGTCCAATTCCGAAATGTGTAGTTGGCAAAGTTGCAGTTAGAGCCGAGCTTGCAAGAAAAGATCAAGACCGCTCAGAAGGACGATCCGTACCTGAAGAAAATATGAGAGCTAATCTTGACAGTTAGGACGACCGACGTTGCGGAAGACGAAACCGTCATACTTCGATTGAAGGGTAGGCTATGCGTTCCGGACGATTCAGAACTTAGAAAGGAGATATTGTCGGAGACGCACTATGCGAAGTACACCTTGCATCCCCGTAGCATGAAGATGTACACGGACCTCCGCATAAATTTTTGGTAGCACAAAATAAAAAGAGATGTGGCACTCTTCGTGTCGCAATACATGGCCTGTCAGCAGATGAAAGCTGAGCACCAGAGACCGGGAGGGGAGATGCAGAATCTGGAGATTCTGGAATGGAAGTGGCAGCACGTGTGCATGGATTTTATTGTTGGTCTGCCGAAGACGCCACAGGGAAATGATGCCATCTGGGTCATCGTCGATCGACTAACCAAGTCAGCGCACTTCATTGCCATCAAAGTTACTTGGAGCGTTGATCGCCTGGCGCAGATTTATCTTGATGAGATAGTACGGCTGTATGGAGTTACAGTATCCATCGTCTCTGATCGGGATTCACGGTTCATGTCGCGATTCTGGAGTAGCCTTCACTCGGCTCTGGGTACCAAGTTGCAGTTCAGCTCAGTTTACCATCCTCAGACCGACGGCCAAACGGAGCACGTCAATCAAATTTTTGAAGACATGCTACGACTCTGCACAATTGACTTCAAATCAAGCTGGGATTTTATCTAACTCTAGCTGAGTTTGCATACAACAATAGCTATCAATCCAGCATTCAAATGGCGCCGTATGGAGTCTTGTACGAACGAAAGTGCCGATCACCCATTTGCTGGGACGAAGTCGGAGAGCGACAGATTCTCGGCCCGAAACTGGTGGAACAGACTGTACAAAAAGTTCAGCTCATTCGAAAAAGATTAAAGACCGCACAGAGTCGTCAGAAAAGCTATACGGACGTTCATCGTCGACCCCTCGAGTTTCAAGAAGGCGATCACGTATTTATCAAAGTGTCGCCCATGCGAGGAGTTACTCGGTTCGGCGCAAAGAGAAAGTTGAGTCCGAGATTCGTTGGGCCGTTCGAAATACTCGAGCGGGTCGCCCCAGTAGCCTATAAAATTATCCTACCATCGGCACTTGAAGGTGTACACAATGTCTTCCACGTCTCTCAGTTGCAGAAGTACGTGCACTATCCTAGCCACGTGGTGGATTTTGGCCAGCTGGAGCTGAAGTCCGACTTATCCTATATTGAAGAGCCAGTTCAAATCTTAGAATACAAGGATAAGCTACTGTAAAATCGAGCGATCCCTCTCGTTCGTGTCCTCTGGAGGAACCATTCGGTCGAAGAGTCGACGTGGGAGCTTGAATCGGAAATGAAGGAGAAATTTTCTTCATTGTTCTCGTAGAGGTAGGTTCTATCCTTAAGTTTCGAGGACGAAACTTTTTATTAGTTGGTTATGGTATAGTGCCCCATTTCTACATCGTGCCCCATTTTCGTCCACAGGGTGCGCGAGAAAGGAACACTGTCGCTATCGATTCGGTCGGGATCGATAGGTCAGAATCGGTCGAGTAGATCGAATGGGAACGGTTGAATTAAGATCCATTCCACGTTATGGAATGGCTTCTTCGGAACCAAGTTCCATATTCAGCGAGTTGTACCTCGAGGATTGGCTCTACAGCTGAGTCGGGAGAGACCTCCCGTTGCTCTGATTTTTATGCCGCACTTGATTTGGCTTTGGCTTTGGTTTTCGTGAATGAATTTTTCATCAATGTTTCCGAATGGGTTTTCGTGACTTGCATTTTCGAGCTTCGCATTCATATCAAAATTCCTTGAATTATACAGTGTTCTAATCAGTTGCTTATACGATTGCAGGTGATAGCGTAGGCGACGTCAGCGCAGCCAACCGATCGCTCGCTTGAAGCAAGTCTAAGGCGAGTGGCTGACCTCCTTCGCCTCATCCCTCTACTTTAAAATCAATATAAAGTAAATGAATGCTTGTCATAATAGTGTAGAATCAAAGAAATCGTGGCATGATTCTTCACGAAACACTTGCTATCAAACTGTCGATATTGAAAATGGAAAACATGCTTCCTTATGCAATTCCACTTAGCCTATGCAAAACAATGAATGATTCTATTAACGTTTATCGCAACGATATACCTAAGTGAGTAAATCGACTAAGTTCAAAACAAAGGCTAAGTTTCGCATATAAAAGAGAAAGGATAAGGTTCTAGAAAAGAGATAGTATATTTCAAGACTCTGCAAAACGGTCATTGGACAACTTGTCGACAAGGTGTAGTTTTCTCGAATGGTTGCCTAGGCCAAGGGACCGATTCGTCCCGAGAGGAACGAGTATAGCAAGCGCCAGCCTTACATCGGCGTGGGTTATGCGGAGACTTTCGCACAGGGCTCGCTACCCACCGAGAAAGGGTCCCGTCTAACCCAGCTATAGTCCGTGATGGCTTGACATTGCCAGTGGCCTTCACACCCTTTCACAGCATAACTAATGCACGTGATACAGGATGAATATGATAGCTGCATAATATTTACAATTTTATATGCTTGCCTCAAAACATGTTAACATGCAAATCGGTCAGGATGGTTAGAAAGATCACAGAAATAGCTAGCGAACATGTTTATAAAACGGCTTGAATCAAATGCAGAGTTTGGATTTAATTAGCCATTCGCCAGTACATGTGATCGTACTGATCCACGCTCTTTGTAGGTCCCGCGAACCAGGAAGGACGCGCCAACTAGCTCGGTGACGTTCGTGATTTTGAAGCTTCGGCCGCACATCGAAGACTTGCTCCCGTGACTCCACTTTTGAAGGCTCTCGACTGTCCAAGAAAGATGGCTCAGCGTCCCTCCATTCCAGGTCACTGGGATACTCTGTTGTAAATTGAGGGATGTGTGCAATGTATGGAACGGCTATCTCATCGGCACTCTTTTATAATCGAGTCATGTTGTAGCCCGCACGGTATGAGTCTTGTACTGGAGTCTGTAAAAGATGTTCATTATCAATAAAGATCAAAGTTTCCTTTACTTAATGTGTGATTTAATTTGTCTGCTTATTCTCTTAGATCTTGTGTCTCGAATTACCTTATGACTATGCCTTGTGCGATCGCAAATTAAGTTCGCACGGCATCACGCCCGGGGGACGACTATCGATTCGACGGAATCGGGGCGTGACAACGGGACCGGACTGCTGTATGGTTTTCTTGGAGCTTTTGTCGCTTGGTTTTGATGAAAGTGCTTTCGCGTCATTTTTTGAATGCAATCTACGAATTTTGAAGCGAAGGAATAAAGAAGAAATTCTAACTAAGTGTTGGTGCCATTGCAGGAGCTCGTGTAACTAAAGCTTGAACGTTTTGAAGCGCTTCGACGGTCGGCACGATCAAAGTAGATTACCATTCGAGATTTATTCTAAATCGATACGCTTTTCCCGAGTTCTTGACCTTAGTGGATTGGCATGCATTTAACTACAACTTGTCGACAAGGTCAAGAACTCGGGAAAAACGTATCGATTTAGAGTAATCTACTCTGAAAATATAAGTTTCGCACCAAAACGAGAAAGTTTAAGGTTCTAGTAAAAAGATAGAGTATTTCACGTACTGCAAAATAATATGAAACGTCGATCGTGACTGATGATGCCTTGGGCAATTTGGTACCTACGGGATACTAAATCGGGAGTACAACTTTGGGGAAAATAAATCGTTACATGAGTTGGAAGAAATGATAATGTCGTTCAATACTGTCCACGCTATACAAATCTGTTTGCATATATTAAATTATTCATGCATTGGCATGGTCATGGACAGCTTGTGCACAAGTTTGATTTTCCTCGAATCGGTATCCGGGGCATCCGTATCGAATCGACCTAGGGGGAATGAATAATCGTGCTTCGGCACTGATGCATTACGGGACCGTTAGTCAGGCTTGCAACCTAGACTGAACGGGCCGAAATGCCGTTGAGATAGTCCCAAGTGGTGTATAACACCAGTGACCGCACATATAAAATAGTAGCATGCTCACCTATAGTCTTATGTAAGTAGTAAGTATTATCTCTGTTTTTATGCAAGGACGAGCACGGGTGTGGTAAAAACTATGATAAATCATTACGTTTTACTGTATGCTTTATTACTTCAAAAATGGCTATCGATATGAACCGAATTCATTTAGTTCTAAATAGAAAGAAAACTCTAAAGCATGCCTACCTTAACAATCAGAGTCGGTTTATACGAGTGGGTTCATTTCGTCTACTTAGCAAGTGTGCTAACCCCCTCCCCCAACTCCCCAGGTGCGATGGGAGCTCTAAACTGAAGCTGAAGTACGGAAAGGCATTTTGAAGCTCTTCCTATCCTGAAGTATTTTGAAGCCAATTCAATCGAAGGCTTATGTATAAAAGGGCGAATGTATGGAACGGCAAGTATTAGTTCATGCAGCTTGTCAAGTAACAGATCTGAAGGAGTATGTATGGTGGTATGGGATGAAGCGGAAGGTAGCTCGCTTCGTAGCCAGATATTTAGTCTGTCAGCAAGTTAAGGCAGAGAGGCAGAGGCCAGGAGGACTGTTACAGCCATTGCCCATTTTGGAGTGGAAGTGGAAGCACATCACGATGGACTTTGTTTCTGGATTGTCGCGTACACCAGGAGGAAAGGACGCGATTTGGGTCATCGTAGACAGGTTAACCAAATCAGCCCACTTTTTGCCATTTAAAGTGGGTACGTCTATCGAGAGGCTAGCAGAGATGTATATGCGACAGATAGTCAAGATACACGGAGTTCCGGTGAGCATTGTCTCGGATCAGGATAGTCGCTTTACTTCCCATTTCTGGCGGAGTCTGCAGACTAGTTTGGGCACTCAGCTCAAGTTCAGTACTGCATACCACCCTCAGACGGACGAACAGTCAGAGAGGACTATTCAGATACTAGAGGACATGTTACGGACTTGTGTTTTAGATTTTGGGGGTTCCTGGAAGGATTATTTGAATTTAGTGGAGTTTGCATACAACAACAGTTTCCAGGCCAGTATTGGGATGTCACCATTCGAGGTACTGTACGGGCGTAGATGCCGTACACCCTTGTCTTGGGATGACGTTGGAGAGCGAGCTTTATTGGGACCTGAGATGGTTGTTGACGCAGCCGAGAAAGTGAATCTCATCAGAGATAGACTTCGCGTGGCGCAGGAAAGACAGCGATATTGGGTCGATAGCCACCGAAGACCTTTACAGTTTGAGGTACATCTTAGACTTAGGATTAGGATTTTGTTTGTTTTGTGATTTTGTTTGATCATGTGATTGTTATAGTTAAGTTTGAGACCATGTTTGTGCTAAGTTGGAGATCAGGTATTCCTGAGGATATCTCCAACGCGTGGTACTATTCGTTTTGGTGGAGGTGGAAAGCTTAGTCCGCGCTTCATCGGACCTTTTGTTATCAGCGGAAGAGTCGGTGACGTGTCATACAGACTGGACTTGCCCCCTACATTAAAGGGAGTCCATAATGTATTTCACGTGTCACAGTTGAGACGGTATGTGGCAGATCCCAGCCATGTACTGGATCATTCTGAGATCGAGGTGGGCCCTACTCTCAGTTATCCAGAACAGCCTGTGGAGATTCTGGATCGACGGAAGAATGTGCTGAGGAACCAGACGATACCTTTGGTTCGCGTAGCTTGGAGGCACCACTCTCCACGTGAGTCTACCTGGGAAAGGGAGGATGAGATGCGCGAGCAATACCCTTATCTTTTTCAGCCTTGAGGTATGATTTTTCTATCCTTCTCATCTGTTCAGTTTTGTATTTAATTTCGAGGACGAAATTCTTTAAGGAGGGTAGATTTGTCACATCCATTTTTTAAGTTTGAGGGTATTTTGGTGATTATAAAATTTTGATTATTTTTAATATATTATATTATTGGTATTGTGTTTTTTTGGCCTTTTGACAGTTGAGCCTTGGTGCGACCTAGCCTAGTGTCTCATCATGACTTAGTGACTTGGTTAGCATGTTTAGTTAGGTTTTAGCATTTCCATTCTAGTTAGTTCAAGTTAGAAGCTAATTAGAAATCATTAGCTAATATCAAGTTAGAACCCTTGATTATTAATTCATTTTAAACTTGTAGAGTGAAGCCTAGCCCTTGGATCAAAACCCTAGCCCAACATCATAGGTGGCCGGCCAAGTAAGGTCTAGGAGCCCTATTTAATATCTCTTGTTGAGCACTTGCCTTTCTTTTTCATCCATTCTATTCTGGCAGAAACCTAGGTTTGTGCTATTACTCATCTCTTACTATTTTCATCATTTCTCTTCCTTTTTAATCCTACTGCCACGACCCACTCCCGAATAATCGGACACGAGTCGGACACGCCCAGCCTTTGTCGTTGGATACGACGAAGTAAGTTGTACCATACTAAGGAAAACTCCAAGTCACAATGTAATGTAAACAATCACAGATTCTATAAACGTTCCAGAAAGATCACCAATATCCATCAAGTCAATTTTTAGTACAAAGTCATCCGGAGACAAATCCGGTCAAATAAAAATATACAATGAAGAAATCCAAAATACAATCTCCAAAAAAACAAACAAAATAAATTCTGCAATATCTATTGATATCACTGTGCTCCATGTGGTCTCAAGCTCACCTGCAACGTATCATGTCAGAAAAAGAGCAAAGTATAACCCCGACAAGAACAATATACAATGTAATCTGAACTACAGAGTACAAGATGAAACTAGAGTACGAGAACTAAAAATGAAACTATGGTACCAGAAGTGAAATGCAAAACTGAAGACAATGGACATGACAATCAATATGCAAGGACAATGAACACGGCAATCAATGATCAATACGATGAACACGACAATCAATGCAAGTGTGGCCTTTTAAAATATTAAACTAATGTGTGACCGGCTAAGGTCCACAATCAATCAATTCTATAAGGTGTGGCTTAATCGTACGTGAGGTGTACGATTAGGCTATCTACAATACCTATGTTGGGTGTGGTCACACAGAAGTTAATATTTCCCCCAATCCCTGCAATAAACAATGACTCACAATGCAATGACGAACAAGGACGATGTAATCGTGTCTATCACGTGTCCAATATGAGAACATGGCACATGAATGTAAAATAGAAATATAAAGTACAAGATCGAGTCGGTGTACTTGCCTCACTTTGGAAGCATGAGAGTAGTACTACATGGATGAAAATGTCACCTGGTATTTGGTACAATTTCTTAGGGTTGAAATCAAGGCATTAGCTAATCAAACATATTCATTTAAATAGCTATGATAGAATTTAATGATTTTAAAATAGTTTTAGTCAAAAAGATATTATAATACTAGGACTTGAAAATATCTTTGTTTAGTAAACCAACATTTAGGACAGTCTATGATCTCATTTTGAAAATTATAAGGAATACTATATAAAATTCAAAATAGAAGCCTATATTATAAATACTTCTAATAGACATTTCATTTCCAAAGAAGGGCAAAAACCCTCATTATGTATAAATATATTATATTTTGAAAACTTATATATATACATACCCTTTAGGTACAAAGGCCATAGAACCAAATGATGTATATTAAATTAAATAACTATTATTGGCTCCAAACTCAGCCCTAAAATTGGACTGTAGGTTTCAAGCCAAACCCAATATTAATGAAACAATATTTCTTATTAACACATTACAAATAGTAGTCAAAACCTGTAATATACTATAACTTAACATTATTAAATTAATGCTCTAAAATCAAAATAGTATGTACAACTCTGTACATACAAAATTTCACAGCTATACTTGGCTCTCTCTAACACTCTCCCCATACGAATCAACCCAGCTCATGCTCAATGTCACAAAACCTAACATTTCTAATACAAGGTGCAAATCTCTCTCTATTATATATCCTCAACCAACAAGCCTTAGACCCAGCCCAGTTCTCAGTCCATACTACATTAATATTGTTACAAACTAACTAAAGACCAACCCATGGCCAAAAGCTCTCAAAACTAACTGTTTAAGAAACCCAACTCATCAGTCCAGGACCAAACCTGATCTGCTACCACTAATTCACTACAAAATGGCTAAGACCAAAATCAGCCCACTATCTGTTCCAAACACTCAGCCCTACAGTCCAGCCCTTCACATCAACAATTTAATTTACAAAAAACTCAATAGCTTATCTCTAATTTCCAAAAATTAAACTCAGCCCAACCTTACTGGCCCGGCCTGTGACAATCCCTTAACCCTAACATCAGCTCCACTATATTTTCTTTTTTTCTTTTTCCTCAGCCCAAGTCCCTTGGGCCCAATACCAGGCCCAATCCTCTAATCAATATAACCCCTCTCTTCACACTCTCTCTCTCTCTCTTTCTCTCTTCTATTTCTACTCAGCCGCCCATTCCTCTCTTCACACGAAGGAGTCCTAACCCTAATCCGACTTCTTCTTCAACCTCTCCTCTTCCAGACCCCATACTCGGCCGAGAAACCCTACTCTCCTATGGCCGCTCACCACCCTTCTCCTTCCTCAGAAAACCTTAGATTCTAGGTCATGAAACCCTAGATCCCAAAATCTAATACATAAAGAAGAAGAACAACAAGAAGATGAAGAAGGAGGTACAAGAGATCGATGAAGAGTCTTACTGGCCTGACGGGGATGTCGATCCACGAAGACTGCGACTCGTAGGCGAACTTCTTCGATAAAGCGGTGGTGGATGCCTCGGTGGCTCGACTCCGGCTTGGCTCGGCGGTGATCAAATCCAGATCTGGTGGCGCTCGGCGTGATCCACGAGAAGACGTCTCGGTTCTCGAGAGGCGCTCGCAGCGGTCAAGGAACAGCTCGGTGGCGAGCAGTCGGCGGTCGAGGTCGTCGCTGGAGTGGCGGTCGGTTCAGATCCGACCATAGGAGGTCGCCTGCGAACGATGGGCACTCATCTCGAGGTGGCTGCACGAAACTCGAAGGGGCAGCACAACAGTCGAGGCGGCTCCTTGGTTACCGAAGGGGTAGCACAGGGACCGATGAGGCGCGCATGGTCTTCGAGGCGTCGGTTGTGCAGTCGAACTGGTGTGCTCCCCGAGGTCGACGTGGCGTCAGTAGCTCCGGCGATGTCCGGTGGCGGGTGGTGCTCTGTGGCCGGAGTGTGGAATTTCGACGAGGCTGCAACTGTGCTCGGCCACTGTCAGCAGTGAGAGGACAGAGAGAGAGAGATTAGAAAATGTGTCAGTGATGTGGACTACACTGTGCATTGGACAGTGTGTGTGTTAGGATTTATATTAAAAATATTGGATGGCAATGTTGTAATTAGATGTAGATCTGAGGGTGGTAAAGTAGACTAATAACAGAATTCTAACTAATTCCTAACTAATTAACAAATTCAGTTATTCCCAACTAATTACTGCAGTTAGCTACTAACTAATCATAATTAGTCCAATAAATTCTTTCCAGGAACAATAACTATTATAATTACCAAATAAAAATATGATACAGATTATTATCATTATAAGAATATCAATTAGACATATATAAATAATATCATTAAGAAATCAATAAGAATATTATTATGAAATCAAATATATATTCATGTAGGAATAGAATTTAGCTACAAAAATTTGTTTTATTATAGCAAAATAATTTCTTTATGCACTCCATTAAAAATTCCTAAAATAAATCAAATCATTAGAACTTCAAAAATAGTATCAAAAATACTTTTCAAATGGAGAAAATTCATTAACACTCAAAATTCATGTTAATCAACTATTCAATCAAAATTAGGTTTTCATACGAAAACAATATTTAAATCCAAAAAAAATTAGAAAAATCTCAAAATTCACCAAAAATGATTCAGGGAGTTACAAATCTACCCCCCTTACAAAAATTTCGTCCTCGAAATTTCAAGGGTCTGGTAGAGATGAACAGAAAATCAAGCAAAATTTATTAAAGACAACAAGAAACTAAATGATTTATTTAGGGAGTAAAATAACAAGGACAAACAAGTAGTCACTAGACAATATGAAAATAGTAAATGCAAGAAAACTCAGAGACAAGCCTCAAAATAGGCACTACAAGAAAATCTAGATACTACAAGCAACATAAGGAAGATAACGGTCCATTTGGCTGCGCTCCCTGCTGCTACTGATCCTCAAAGGGTGGATCCTCCTGTTGCAGCTCTGGTGCTGGTCCCTGACGAGTGAAAGCTGCAGGAAAATCTCTCACTTGGTGAGTGGCAGATCCACAAACCAAGCACTGCCCTAACTTCTTACGTCATTCCTTGACACGGTGTCCCGGTCTCTTACAGTACACACAAGAAAAGTATGTCGGGGTCTGGGTCTGTCTCTGCTGCCTCATCGATGTCGGAGCTCGAATATGAGAATGATGCTGATGCTGAGGTATTGGCCGCTGAGGTGACCTCTGCTGAGTGTCGGTCCGCTTCGGTGGTCCCTGGGAACTGCTGGCGCCAATGTCTCGGTCCCGCTTGAGCTTCGGGTCCATCTTTTTCTCCACTCCCTGAGCAACTTTGAGGATGCTCGCATAGGTAGTAGCCTGGCTGATAGTCACTGCATGCCGCAACTCTCTGGTGAGGTCCTTCTTGAACTTCTAAGCCCTCTCATGTGGTGTGCTAACTAGGTTCTCCGCGAACCTGCTGATTCAGGTGAACTCCGATGTGTACTGAGCCACAGTTATAGTCCCCTGCTGTAATGCCCCAAACTACATCCGAAGCTCGTCCCGCTCTACATCCGAAAAGAACTTCTCCTGGAACAGCAGTTTGAATTCTTTCCATAGAACTTGGGGTTCAGCCAACTGAGGCTCCTCTCTATACCAGGCTATAGCAATGTCGAAAAGTCGCATGCTCGCAACTTCGACCTTCAGATCATTTGGAATCCTTGCCATCTTCAGTATCCGTCCAGCATTTTCTAGCCACTCATCTGCGTAGACTATCCCCTCATGGCCCCAAAAATCCATCGGGCAGAGGTTCTGATAATCTCTGGCAGTCCCTGGCCTCGGCGCTGCTGGTGCTGGTGGTGCCGCCGGTGCTGGTGGAGCTGGCTCCCTGACTCGGAGCACGTCCATAATCGTCGCTCAAAACTGCGTGGCTTGGTGGTTCTGTGCCTCCATGAACTGCTGGAACGTGGCCATCATCTGGGTACCGTCGAATGTCATCGTCGGAGGAAGCGGATGAGACGGAGACGGAGGTGGTGGAAGCTGCTCCTACGCATCGGGTGCAGGCTGCTCGCTAGTTCCAGCATTCTTCGTGGCGACCATCCTATAACAGAAAATAAACCGTTGATTGCTATGTCCTAGAAAATCATAAACCAACCTAAAAATCATAAGTAAATCAAATTTAAATATCAATAACCATAACCATTTTCCACGGATCCTATGCTGTGATGAGTTTTCCTTAGCTTCGCTGGTCCCCCAATAGCACTTTATAGCCTAAGTGCCATTAGGACAGAGACCTGCATGGGCCACCAGTAAAAACATGTCACGACCCGCTCCCGAATAATCGGACACAAGTCGGACACGTCCAGCCTTCGTCGTTGGACACGACGAAGTAAGCTATACAATACTAAGGAAAACTCTAAGTCACAATGTAATGTAAACAATCACATATTCTTTAAACGTCCCAGAAAGATCACCAATATCCATGAAGTCAATTTTTAGTACATAGTCATCCGGAGACAAATCCGGTCAAATAAAAATATACAATAAAGAAATCTAAAATACAATCTCCAGAAAAACAAATAAAATAAATCCTGTAATATCCAATGATATCACTGTGCTCCATATGGTCTCAAGCTCACCTGCAATGTATCCTGTTAGAAAAAGAGCAAAGTACAATCCCGACAAGAATAATATACAATGTAATCTGAACTACAAAGTACAAGATGAAACTAGAGTATGAGAACTGAAAATAAAAGTATGGTACCAGAAGTGAAATGCAAAACTGAAGACAATGGACACGATAATCAATATGCAAGGACAATAAACACGGCAATCAATGATCAATACGATGAACACGACAATCAATGCAAGTGTGACCTTTTAAAAATATTAAACTAATGTGTGACCGGCTAAGGACCACAATCCATAATCAATCAATTCTACAAGGTGCAGCTTAATCGTACGTGAGGTGTACGATTAGGCTATCCACAATACCTATGTTGGGTGTGGTCACACAAAAGTTAATATTTCCCCCAATCCCCGCAATAAACAATGACTCACAATGCAATGACGAACAAGGATGATGCAATTATGTGTATCACGTGTCCAATATGAGAACATGGCACATGAATGTAAGACAGAAATATAAAGTACAAGAATGAGTCGGTGTACTTGCCTCGCTTTGGAAGCACGGGAGTAGTACTGCATGGATAAAAATGTCACCTGGTATTTGGTACAATTTGTTAGGGTTGAAATCAAGGCATTAGCTAATCATACATATTCATTTAAATAGCTATGATAGAATTTAATGATTTTAAAATAATTTTAGTCAAAAATATATTATAATACTAGGACTTGAAAATATCTTTGTTTAATAAACCAACATTTAGGACAGTCTATGATCTCATTTTTGAAACTTATAAGGAATACTATATAAAATTCAAAATAGAAGCCTATATTAGAAATACTTCTAATAGCATTTCATTTCCAAAGAAGGGCAAAAACCCTCATTATATATAAATATATTTTATTTTGAAAACTTATATATATACATACCCTTTAGGTACAAAGGCCATAGAACCAAATGATGTATATTAAATTAAATAACTATTATTGGCTCCAAACTCAGCCCTAAAATTGGACTGTAGGTTTCAAGCCAAACCCAATATTAATGAAACAATATTTCTTATTAATACATTATAAATAGTAGTCAAAACCTGTAATATACTATAACTTAACATTATTAAATTAATGCTCTAAAATCAAAACAGTACATACAAAATTTCACAGCTATACTTGGCTCTTTCTAATACTCTCCCCATACGAATCAACCCAGCTCATGCTCAATGTCACAAAACCTAACATTTCTAATACAAGGTGCAAATCACTCTCTATTATATATCATCAACCAACAAGCCTTAGACCCAGCCCAGTTCTCATCCCATACTACATTAATATTGTTACAAACTAACTAAAGACCAACCCATGGCCAAAAGCTCTCAAAACCAACTGTTTAAGAAACCCAACTCATGAGTCCAGGACCAAACCTGATCTGCTACCATTAATTCACTACAAAATGGCTAAGACCAAAATCAACCCACTATCTGTTCCAAACACTCAGCTCTACAGTCCAGCCCTTCACATCCACATTTTAATTTACAAAAAACTTAATAGCTTATCTCTAATTTCTAAACATTAAACTCAGCCCAACCTTACTGGCCCGGCATGTGACAATCCCTTAACCCTAACTTCAGCTCCACAATATTTTCTTTTTTTTCCTCAGCCCAAGTCCCTTGGGCCTAATACCCAGCCCAATCCTCTAATCAATATAACCCCTCTTTTCACTCTCTCTCTCTCTCTCTCTCTCTCTCTCTCTCTTCTATTTCTACTCAGCCACCAATTCCTCTCTTCACACGGAGGAGTCCTAACCCTAATCCGACTTCTTCTTCAACCTCTTCTCTTCCAGACCCCATACTCGGCCGAGAAACCCTACTCTCCTATGGCCGCTCACCACCCCTCTTCTCCTTCCTCAGAAAATCCTAGATTCTAGGTCATGAAACCCTAGATCGCAAAATCTAATACATGAAGAAGAAGAAGAACAAGAAGATGAAGAAGGTGGTGCGGAAGATCGATGAAGAGTCTCACTGGCCTGGCGGGGATGTCGATCCACGAAGACTGCAACTCGTCGGCAGACTTCTTCGATCTAGCAGTGGCGGACGCCTCGGTGGCTCGACTCCAGCTTGGCTCGGCGGTGATCAACTCTAGATATGGTGGCGCCCGGCATGATCCACGAGGAGACGTCTCTGTTCTCGAGAGGCGCTTGCAGCGGTCAAGGAACAGTTCGGTGGCGAGCAGTCGACGGTCGCGGTCGTTTCAGATCCGACGACAGGAGGTCGCCTGCGAACGACGGGCACTCATCTCGAAGTGGCTGCGCGGAACTCGAAGAGGCAGCACAACAGTCGAGGTGGCTCCTCGGTTCCCGAAGGGACAGCACAGGGACCAATGAGGTGCACACGGTCTTCGAGGCGTCGGCTCTGCAGTCGAACTGGTGTGCTCTCCGAGGTCGGCGCGACGTCAGTAGCTCCGGCGATGTCCGGTGGCGGGTGGTGCTCGATGGCCGGAGTGTGGAATTCCGACGTGGCTGCGACGGTGCTCGGCCACTGTCAGCAGTGAGAGGACAGAGAGAGAAAGATTGGAAAATGTGTCAGTGATGTGGACTACACTGTGCATTGGACAGTATGTGTGTCAGAATTTATATTAAAAATATTGGATGGCAATGCTGTAATTAGATGTAGATCTGGGGGTGGTAAAGTAGACTAATAACAGAATTCTAACTAATTCATAAATAATTAATAAATTCAGTTATTCCCAACTAATTACTGCAGTTAGCTACTAACTAATCATAATTAGTCCAATAAATTATTTCCAGGAACAATAACTATTATAATTACCAAATAAAAATATGATACAGACTATTATCAATATAAGAATATCAATTAGACATATATAAATAATATCATTAAGAAATCAATAAGAATATTATTATGAAATCAAATATATATATTCATGTAGGAATAGAATTTAGCTACAAAAATTTATTTTATTATAGCAAAATAATTTCTTTATGCACTCCATTAAAAATTCCTAAAATAAATCAAATCATTAGACCTTCAAAAATAGTATCAAAAATACTTTTCAAATGAAGAAAATTCATTAACACTCAAAATTCATGTTAATCAACTTTTCAATCGAAATTAGATTTTCATAAGAAAACAATATTTAAATCCAAAGAAAATTAGAAAAATCTCAAAAATCACCAAAAATGATTCAGGGAGTTGCACCTAGTCTTTTGTATTGGATTCTAAATCAAGTTTGTGGACTGTTGGTGGCTAGCAATCTCAACTTTGAAGAGTTTCGGATCATTCAAGTTGAAGGAAGGATCTTTATTTTGGAGCTTTTATTGGGAATTCACCCTCAATAGGTAATCTCTTCAAATCCCTTCAAACCTATGAATTCTTTCCATAGATACATCCATCTAGGTGTCCCCTAGCCGTAGGGTGAGTTTTGTAGGAGTCGGTATTGGTTCAGTGTCCGTATCGAACATGTATCAGTGCCTATGCATTGGTGTTTGATGAAATGCCCAAAAGAAATTTTTATTGCTGTTTTCCAAATCTTTTTGAATAGAATTGTAGATCTATATGTTGCTTATGGTTTTTTGTCGCACTAAGGTGAAATTCATGCTGTGTCCGTGTCCAAATTGGATACGAACCCGCTCGCACACGAGCCGTGCCTGTGTTCTGCTGCTCAGGCATTGTAGCGGACACGATAGGACACTTCGTGATCCCAAACTTGGTGGACACGTAGTGCACCTGTCTGACACGAGGCTGATCAAGTTTCATGGGATTTCATCGAGTGGATCTCGAGAAATCTTATGCACACTGATTTTGCCTACACTGTGCGCACGAGAGAAATCTCGACTGATACACGTGTCGTATCACGCGTACACGTGTCGATTATGTCTCGTGTTGTGTCGTGTGTATAGGCATATACATGGGCTACACGTGGACACGAGTATGAGATGTGTCGTGCCTCGTGTCGTGTCCACGAACCCGTGGACTGACCGCACGAGGCAGTATAGTTTGTACACTGTTTCACGGTTGATCTGGGTTCGTGTCAACTCGTGTCCAGTTCTTGGGACATGAGAAGACTCGAGGGGACTTGAATGACCTGTCCATGTCACTGTACATTTGATTCGAGTTTGATTTTCAAGTTTGGTTTGGGAATTTGGTTTCGAATTGGGTTTTAGTTCTATTTAAGCTTTAGAATTGAGTTGGAATTTCAAGTTTGATTTCTCTGTTACAGTCTGTGAACAATTATTTCGAATGGATTCAAATATTGAGATATGTTCTCAGTTCAATATGGAATTGAGAAGTTATTCTCAGTGCATTGGGCTGGGATGTTTAAAATTCATTTGGTTTTATATTTTATTCTCATTGGATGTTTAACAGTAACCTTTTGATATTACCTTTTTATGTTTTCTTAGTTCCTCATGATATGTATTCTCATAATTTTGTGTTCCCATTTGTTCTCAGTTGGTATTTGATCTATTCTCAGGTATTGAAACTATTTTGGAGGGGAATGGGTTACTTTCGTTGTTTCAGGTTGAGCTCAGCTTTGGACTGAGCCAACCTTTCAACCTTCATAAACTGTGGTTGGGTATTTCTGTTCATGAGAGGATTTCAGGTTTCTTGTAAAGCTTGGCTTATGTATTTGTTATTGTGTTCTCATTACTCTCAGTTTTGAGCAAAGGCTCTTGGTTTTAAACTTGCATTCTCAGTTTGAACATTGAGAACCCATACAAGTCTTCATTTTAGTGTTGAACAGTTGGTTCTCATTGTATTTCAGTCTTGGTCTTTATTATCCCATTTCTTTCATTTTTCCCTTCCTTTTCTTTCATCCCCTTTTTGTATTTCAGTTATCCTTTCACTTGTTAACCTTCTTGTGGTATGTTGTATATATATGTTACTTGTAATTGATACTTATGTTGTGATTGCTATTATATATAGTCTATGGGTTAGTGAGTCAGTTTAGGATTGACCCAATGAGCCTAACTTGGCCAAGTTGACTAGCAAGTTGACCAAGTTGACAATAGTCAACTTTGAGTCAAATCGACTCAAACGGACTTAGAATGACTTGATAAATTGTGTTTGACCTAAAATTTGGTTGATGGACTAGTTGACTTATAGTTGACCAAGTATGACCAGAGTTGACCAAGTTTGACCAGAGTTGACGAAGGATTGATTTTGACCTAGAAGGACCTAGAATCATTTAGAATGCATTGTAGACTTTATCTATTTCATATTAGACACTTTGTAACCTATGGTTGTTCTAAATAGGATTCAGATACTCCAGTTCGGACTCTTATTCTCATCAGACAGTCGAGATACCAGGCAAGTACATTCTCTGACCGTTTCATACTTGTTAGGAATTATATTCTTGCCGTAGTTTAATTTACTTGATGCTGACACGACATTATCACGGATTAGTACTATATGGATCTTTACATGAGATGTTATCCCCCTCGGGTGCATCGAATACATCATGTCATGTGCTTTTCACGAACATCATGTATTTTGTGGACTCTTATTATTCATGTATACTCATGTGCTCTCATGTACTCTCATGATCTCATAAGCTTCATGTATAAACTATCATGTACAATAACATAACCTATCTAGATCCTTGTATATTGATTAGGGCATGGGGGAGTAGAAATAGTCATGTGAACAATTCCAAAGTAGTATAATCATGTATAAACTCTTTAGTGTAATCATCTGCAAATCAAGCCGTTCATATGTCTATCTTGTACTCTAAATCATATAGTCACTTACAGTTCTCTATTATCATATATAGATAGCTTCGTTTATCAGTTTTTCTCTTTCTTTTTATGTTTATTTCTTACAGCATTTTATGTATCTTAACCTATCATATGCTTTATATTTTCTGTCAAGATATGAACTGCGTGAGATGTATTGTGCTCGTTCCCGTCCTGATTGGACTGTTGAAAATATTACAGGTGATGAGGAGGAGTTCTACCCTATATATTATGGCACATGCTTAGATGACACCGGTGACTTGGACCCTCAGGAGGATCCTACAGTCGCTGAGGACTTGTTTATTGCCTAGATTAGCTTTCTAGACTAGTTTCCCTTTTAGTTGTCTTATTTTATGTACTTTCAGTTATTGGATATTTGTGATGTTTGTACATTCAGATATTACTCTCATTTGTAACTCTTGTGGAGATTACTCTTTTATCTTATCCATCCATTACTCTTTTTATTCCATCTTAGATACTGTGATTGAGTTGTACCTTCATATTATCCTCTTTTTGGAGCGTATATCATTGTACAGGTATGGTTATATTGTTAGATGTTGTGACCTAGGACAGCGTTCTACCGCCGACACTGCGGCGTAGGCTAGACGTACCCACTTCTCGTGCCCTTATACTGGGTGCGGGTTGTGACACATTTTTAGTGGTGGCCCATGCAGGTTAGTTGCAACTAGTGCAATTTCGTAGTGGTACTCGAACTTGAGTATTACTACAGCCTGCAGTAGGATATAAGTTAAGGTACTCAATCATATTAGAAAAACTCTTATCTAATTCTTGCTGCTAATTGCCTTCTTTTGAAATGAATTGTCCTCCTTTGATTATATCGCTTCCTTTTCCGTAATTAATTCTTTGTTTGATCTGTCTTCAGGATGGTGGAGACACGGTCGCAACGATCTGGCCTAAGGGATGCCGCTGAGAGGTCTGCCACTTCTTGCCCGACTAAGCAGGACCCTGGGACCATAGTACCTCTTGTTCCTGCTCAGGTGGGACCGTTTACAACTTTTGGGGGTGCTCCTCTACCGGTTCTGAGGACTACCCCGGGGTTCAGGGGATGCTACCACCACCGCCTCACGGGACAGTTGATATGGGGCAGTTCTTTGCCTTCATGCAGCAGATGATGGAGACTCAGTGGCGCCAGGCAGAGGATATGATGCAGGATATTGACAATGCCCATCAGCTAGCCATGGTGGCAGTAAAGAAGGTGACTAGCCAACCACAGGAAGGGCAGATACATCCGTACCAGCTGAGGACTTCGGGCATTCAGGACTTTCAGAAGATGCGGCTGTGAGACTTCAAGGGTACTGAGGGTATCCTATATGCCGACGACTGGATCGAGCATATAGAAGAGATCTTTCGCCTCGCGGAGATACCAGCTAAGCTTCAGATAGAAGCAGCGGGCAGCCAGATGCAGGACCTTGCCTGCACATGGTACCAGACCGACCCCAGGGTTGATACAGAGGGACAGACTTGGGAGGCTTTCAAGAAGCTCTTCAAGAAGAAGTTCTTCTCCGATACAGCACTTGGCGTATTGGAGATGCAGTTCGAGAACCTGGTTCAGGGGAACCAGACAGTAGATGTAACGCCCCAGTCCCAAAATTCATAGGACTAGGAATGCGAATACATGCCAGCTACGTATCAAGTGGACTCCAGCCCAGCTCGAATACGTATAAGCTATATAGTAATGACCAACTATCTATATTAATTAATAATATCTAAGTCTCAATCCATAGTAAGATAGAATACAGGAATGAACAACATATAACATAGTGTGCACCCCATGCTACATTTGTTCGAATAGACCGGAAAGAAATAATTTGAGTCTACAAATACTAGGCTGACAAGCAGAATGTAAATGAATAGAGATAAATATATAACCACCAGAGATACCTGAAACAGTAAATATCAACCATCATGATCAGCTACCAACTCCGCTCAGTCGAATACCTGGAGAGATTACCAGGTCCTCAGGGGACATAGCAAGGTACATACAACATGCCAATTAATAGTAAATAAAAACATATGAACTAATGGGTACTATCCTAACCAGTCTAAGTGACATGCACGTGAGAACATATTCCGGATATCAGGCTTAGCTACTGAGGCTCACAAGCTCCTCAGCAGGCTATTGCCCTCAGGCACCGTGTCGTGGGACCAAAGGGCATACGAGTATATCAAGTAAATAACCACCCACACTCTGCTACAGAGACGAAGGTATACTAGTAGAATACCATCCAAGTCCCTATATGGAAACGAGGCTAAATTAGTAGAATAACAGCCAAGTCCCATATATGAAACGAGGATATTCGAGTAGAAATATATGTATATATATACAGCCTGATATAACGGTAATGTTCTCCCCACCCCATGTTCTATTCTATCAAGTCATGTCAGATAACACTAACAATATCAAGTAAATAATCATGTAACCTATTACAGGGTCCAAACCATGAATATGTCATGTCTAGGACTATCTCATGATCGTGTCAGTGTCCTAGGTCCATCGTGTCTCAAGTAACACGATAATCAATGCAACGCTATATCTAAGGTTAATACCCAATATTCGCATACAGATATTGACACCCGAATCTGTTCGGACGTGAAGTATCAACTATTCCTATATCATGATATATATGAAGATAGAAATAATAGAACAAAAAAAAGAATATGTACTGAAAACTTGGCAAGGTACACTTGCCTGGAGGTTTGTCCGAAAATGCTGGTATCTGGTGTCCGAAGTCAGATCCAAGTCGTAAAATAACCAAGAATCTAATATATTAATTAATCATATATGTCCTTGATTGCCAACTATCTACAAAATTTAATACTTACATATTACAACCTAGGCTTATGTCTTCTCACTCTATAATAATTATACCATAGAATTAATACTTCTCAAAGTGTATTTAGCCTTATATAAGTTCGTATTTCTATATATGTCAAGTTTTACAAAAATAAAAATAAAAAGAAATAAGATTATTGAAAATATCATACTTAAAGAAATAAAGAGAGATAAAAAGGGTTTGGTTGATAATTGATTAAAGGGAAGGGGTTTATTTATAAAATGCATATTATTAACTGATGTAGAATTCAGTGCATGCATTGCACACAATAGATAAGACTTTAATATTGAAGGAAGTATAAATTAACTACTTAATGAATGTTATAATTAAAATAAATTGATTTTTAATCACTAAGCTCGAATCCCAATGCTCTTTTATGTGATCAACAACATAACTATGAATGTTACTACTTTTCTTCATCTACTTCTTCTTTAAATCTAAAAGAAATTCCTATATGTGAAACGGTTGCTTCTTCCTATTAGTAGACTTCTATTGTTCTCTTTCTCTAAATCTTCTTCCAGTGAGATAGATTACTGCTATCCATACCTCCCTTCAAACGATTGTTCTTAATAATCTTTGTAAAAAAATATTACTCAACTGCCATTCTCTATTATGAATATTAGAAAAATATTATATGGTGTGATATTATATATTATTTCCATCTTCTTCCAGTGATTGGCAGCACAACTACTTAATCTTCCTATTAGAAATTTACATGAACAAAATATACAAGAGAAACAACAAAAGCTCACCTATGTGAAGATGTTATTTAAACTTGGGCTCGAGTGAGAGGAAGTCATCGTCGGCGATGTATGGTGCACAAGAGTGATACGTAGCGACAGTTCATCGAAGACGAGTTGTGGTTTGTAAGATCGGATCGGACGGTGTACGGCGAGGTTGACGACCTCGAGATACTACTGTGGCTTGGGAGTCGATGGCTTGGATGACTTAAGGAAGTTTGACTTATATATATAAATATAAATAGGGGTTACAAAGGTGAAAGGACATGGGAGTTACGAATATAAAAGGAGGGGTCATGGGGGTTATGAAGATGAAATGAGGAGTCATGGGGGTTATGAAGATGAAATGAGGAGTCATGGGGGTTACGAAGATGAAAATAAATGGAGAAAGTTAATGCATGAAGCATGCACAAAATATGCACAAATTATTTTTACCACTACATCCATAATGGCTTATGTGTTTCCACCATTTAGTTCACACAAAGATGGTGCTCATGTTAGAAAAGCTACAACCATGGCTCACATAGCAAGAATTCATTCCTTAGGCTCATGATAGCATGGAATAAAATTCTTGGCCCAAGATAGCATGGATATTTATTTGTTGGACTAAGCAAGTATTGGACTATTTAACTAAACAATTAACTATTAATCATTTAAAATATAACCTAATATACACAATGCAAGCTTAAATTTCTAACGTGAAATAAAAACAAATAAATATAAAAATTATAAAAATTATTTTAAAAAATGGGGGGGGGGGGGGTTTACATTCTATCCACCTTAAAAAAATTTCGTCCTCGAAATTAAGATTCTAACTAGAAGTAGAACTTATAAAGTTATGGCACTAAAGTTTAATTTAGAATCTTATCGGATTTTTTGAATTAAATGTGGATAACATTCTCGTATGGAATCTTTACACCCCCAAGTAGATTTTCCTATGGGGTGATGCTTCCATGCTACCGGACTAATCTGATAGTCTTCCCCTTCAATATCTTCTCACTGGTATCCAATATTCCGACTGACTGCTTCTTATATGAAAGATTCAATCTCAACGTGATCTCGGAATGGTCAACCACATGACTGGATCAGTCACATACCTCCTCCACTACGAGATATTGAATACATCATGCACTTGCTCTAGAGATAGGGCACTGCATGACGATATACCACTTCTCCAACACTACCTATAATGTCAATGGGTTACTAATTTAGAGGTAATGATTCTAACTTGGCTCTTGAGTCTTTATCTATGACTAACTATATAGATAGAAAATTTCACAGTTAATCCATGATCCCTATTAGTTTTCTAAGCTCTTTATTATACTCTTATACGTCAATAGTAATTGATAATAATCTTACCAATGCACTAGTTTTTTTCCACCTACATGGTAGGTAAGGTTGAGCCTGGGCTAGTCAAATACATAAACCTATTGGTCAACCTTCTAGTCCTGGCATTCTAGAGGTCATTTCAAGGCTAGTCTAACTCAAATTTGTCTACCCTATCCAATATTCTTAGGCCACCTAACAGCCTGATATAACCTTTTGATATTAGTTCTTCTGGTCCTTCTATTCTAGACTATCTTATGTAAAAGCTAGCAAGGTTTAGTCTAATATTTTCAGGGTTGCTTGCTAGGATTAGACCTTATACTGTACTATGTTCTGACTTCTACCTTTGAAAAAGTTTCTATAAAGATTTACCCACCTTAGTTATTTACCTAGTCATGCAAAGCATGAACTACTATATCCCTCAAACAAAATTCACAGGATACCGGTTCTACCCAGACTTATGTCCAATCTTAAGTACATGGCTTAGCCAACCATTTTACCCATAACAAAGTCGTAAGTCATACTTTCTGAAGTCTACCACAAGCGTTGTCCTCTTTTAGCTTAGGAAACTATAACTAAGGTTCAACTGTATATCCTTTAATATCATATTTCTAGTCATCCAAAAATAATAATAATAATTATATTCTTATTCTCCTAATAAATCTCTATGGATATGTAAAACATCTAGTGTTGGTGCTTTATTTACATGGAGAGAGCTTGCTCTCAACATGCCTTGTAAAATTTTAGTCCCACATTGGAAAAGCACCATGAGTTATCTCAACATATATACTTGGGTGTGTTGTTGAGAGATGCACATGGGGTGGTGACCCTAAGGAGGGAACCATGTGGGTGATTTTACTAGGAGGTAAGAATAAGGCTCCAAGGATTAAGCATTAATGCTTTTGTCATTCTCTTGGATTAATTCCACTTGGAGCTAAGCCCCAAAGGGGCTTAGCGACTCGGACTCGGACTCGGACTCGGACTCGGGCTCGGGCTCATGGGCTCATGAGGCGTAATATGGCGTTTTGTTGGCGCACTTTGCACTTAGCACGTCAGCAGCCATGCGGTCTTTATGCGGCCATGCGGTCTTATGCGGCATGCGGCTCATATGCGGCCTCATGCGGCTCATACGGCCATGCGGTCCATGCGGCTCATGCGGTCCATGCGGTCCATGCGGCTCATGCGGTCCATGCGGTCCATGCGGTCCATGCGGCTCATGCGGTCCATGCGGCTCATGCGGCACATACGGTCCATACGGCCCAAGCGGTCCATGCGGCCAGGCTGCTGCTGCTGCTGCCGCATGGAGGGCTACGCTGACTGTGCAGATTTTAAATCGGTTATAGAAAGGGTGAATCAATGCGATTAATTCAGATCCTATCTTTGTGGGATTTAAATTAATTTTGTTACTATCTTTGTGGGATTTGAATTAATTCAGTTCCTATCTTTGTGGGATTAGAATTAATTCGTTGCTATCTTTTTGTGATTTGATTCAATCTTTCCATAACTGAAGAGGCGGCTAGGGTTTCCACCCTCTCTCTATATATACTCTCTTCTGGCCTCCTTTGTGGGGACAACGAAAATTACAAGTCAAAAAAGGAGAAAGAGAGAGAGAGTTGCTGCCGCCATTGCAAGTCCATCCGAGGAGTCTGAACAGAGGTGACTTCGAGCGTTCCACAAGTTCTTCAACTTGCTGGTTCCTGGAAGCAGATCGTGTGGGGCGAATCTTGCTTTGAGCAACGATGTTTTGACACCCCAGCATTGTTCTTCTTCTCATCTCTCTCTAGTTTTATTGTAACTCGTTCTGTCCCAATTGCAACACGTTTGCAAGGAAGAACGAGAGATCTTCTCTTCTCTTTTTCCCTCCTTCAGATTATAATTTGGCTATTTGATTTATTGTACCATCGTAGATCTTGAGTTTGATCACTGCAAAGTTTTGTGTGACATCTCAGATCTCAATTGCATTTGTTTTTCATCTTTGATCAAGCCCCGGGACTAACAATCTCAAAGCAAGATCCGTATAGATGGAAAACATTAATGCTTCGCTCCTCCAATCGGACTTCTGCAAGTTGGAAAAGTTTGATGGAGAGCACTATCAAGTCTGGAAGAGAAAGGTGTACCTAACTCTTCAACTGAAAGACGTTGATCATGTTCTGTTGGAGGAAGAACCCTCTGTTCCAGACACTGGATCTACTGTCGCCATCAACGCGGCTACCAAACTCCAGGCCAAGTGGAGAAGGGAAAATAGCATATGCAGACTTATCATCCTGAATGCTATGGAGGACTCCCTGGCAGAATCCTACTCGAAGAAGGAACTTGCCAGAGACATATGGGAGTCTGTGGAAAATCTGTATAAAGAAGACAAGAACAGAAGCAAAATATTTGTGGTTGAAAAATATCACAAATTGCTCTTTGAGGACGAAAAGTCCATGCTGCCACAGGTGAAGGAATTTCTGAAGCTGCGTCAGAAACTGGAAGACGAAGAGATGCCCCTTCCCGACAAGTTTGTCGTCGGAGGGATCGTCTCAAAACTTCCTGCTGGATGGAGTACCTTCTATGCAAGGATGCACAGAAAGAAGCTAGACATTAGCTTGGGAGATCTACTGCAAGAGATCCATGTTGAGGACGAGATGCGTTCCCAACAGAAGGTGGACACTCTGTCCAAACAGTTGGCTAAAGCCAATCTTGTGCAGACGAGAGATCCCAAGGGGAAGCAGGCGGCTTCTCATCCCAAGAAGAAGGACTTCACTAAACTAAAAGTGAAGGGTCCTTCTTTCAAGCAACAGAAGACTAAGTCCCATGTGACTTGTTACAATTATGGCAAGAAAGGCCACTACAAGAGTGAATGCAGATCTAAGCCTAAACAATCAGAGAAAGGTGAGCCTAATAAGATTTCATTGGTTTCTAACTTTGTTGCTATGATCGCACAGGTCACAAATGTGGGGGTTGACTCTGACTGGTGGATAGACACTGGTGCGACTTGCCATGTCTGTTCTGGCAAGGAATGGTTCGTCACGTACCAGCCAATATCTGAGAAGGTTGTTATGGCGAACCAGGCCCAAGCTGAAGTTCTGGGGATCGGGACCGTGGAACTGAAATTCACTTCTGGGAACACTCTGACGCTTCAAGGTGTGAAGCATGTTCCTGCGATTGCCAAGAACCTGATCTCTGGGAGCCTGCTCTGCAACGCAGGCTTGAGGATGGACATCAACGCTGGTCAGATGGTTATGTCCAAGAAGGGAACATACTTCGGGAAGGCTTATCAAACCGAAGGAATGTTTAAAATTCAGCTTGTCAACCAGTTTGATGACATTAATGCAGTTGCATTTTTGGATTATTCTCTTGAGTTGTGGCATAATAGACTAGGACATGTTTATTGTAAAAGAATCAACAAAATGTCTAGTCTAGGACTTATCTCCAAATGTGGGGGTAAGGTAGAGAAGTGTGAAGTGTGCGCTCAGACGAAGATCACTAGGAAACCCTTTCCTCGGGTCAATAGAAGCACAGATCTTCTGGAGTTGGTGCACTCCGATATCTGTGACTTCAAACATTTCTCCACGAAGGCCGGGATGAAGTATTTCATAACCTTCATCGACGACTTCTCAAAATACGCGTTCGTCTACTTGCTCAAGTCTAAAGACGAAGCTTTCGAGAAGTTCAGAGAGTTCAGGACCGAGGCTGAACGGCAGACTGGACAACAACTCAAGAGGCTGAGAAGTGATCGAGGTGGGGAGTACAGGTCTCATGAATTCGTATCGTTCTACAAAGAACATGGAATCATATGCGAGACTACTGCTCCATATTCTTCTTAATCCAACGGAGTAGCAGAGAGGAAGAACCGGACATTAACAGAAATGATGAATTCCATGCTGCTCACTGCAGGTCTTCCAAAATGCTACTGGGGAGAAGCTGCATTAACGGCCACTTTCATTCTGAATAGAGTGCCATATGCAACTTCGGACGTAACTCCTCATGAACTCTGGTTCAAAGTCAGACCCAACTTGAATGTCATTCGAGTGTGGGGGTGTCTGGCGTATGTGAAGCTTCCAGATCTGAAGATTCAGAAGCTGGGGACAAGGACTACGAAGGCTATCTTCTTGGGGTATGCCGAGAAGAGTGATGCTCGAAGATTTCTTGATATTGAATCAAATCATATTATCGAATCTCGCGATGCTGAATACTTTGAAGACAAGTTCGCAAAAGACAAAAACATTGTTCTTTCGGACATTCCAGAAAATGATGTAGGTACTAATGAGACTAAAATCTCATACGAGCCAGTAGTCCAAGAAGAAGCTGTTGTTGATGAAACAACTCTTGCACCAGAACTCGCCGAGCCGTCAGCTAAGCGAGCGAGGAGACCAAAAGATTTCGGAGATGACTTTGTCACCTATCATGTGGAAGCAGATCCGCTTACCTATGATGAGGCGATGAAGACCAGAGATGCTATCTTCTGGAAGGAGGCAGTGAATGACGAGTTTGACTCTATCACCTCCAATAACACATGGGTGTTGGTAGATCTACCTGAAGGAGAAAAGCCTATTGGATGTAAATGGATCTTCAAGAAGAAGATGAAGGCAGATGGAACTATTGACAAGTTCAAGGCCAGGCTGGTCGCCAAGGGATTTTCTCAGAAACAGGGGATAGACTACTTCGACACGTACGCTCCAGTAGCTCGGATGACCACCATCAGGATATTAATCGCTCTAGCAGCTATACATAAGTTGGTGATACATCAGATGGATGTAAAGACAGCATTCCTGAATGAGGAGCTGACCGAAGAGATTTACATGCAACAGCCAGATGGATTTGTCGTCAAAGGTCTTGAAGACAAAGTCTGCAAGTTGGTGAAATCATTATATGGTTTGAAACAAGCTCCCAAGATGTGGCATGAGAAGTTTGACAAAGTTATTAGGTCAAACGGCTACAGAGTCAGCGAGACGGACAAATATGTTTACACAAAGTTCGCTGATGGAAGAGGAGTCATCGTTTGTCTGTACGTGGACGACATGCTAATCCTAGGTACGGATATAGGATGTGTCACAGAGACAAAGAAGTTCCTCTTAACCAAGTTCAGTATGAAGGACTTGGGGGATGCAGATGTCATCTTGGGCATAAAGATCATCCGGACAGACACTGGAGTAGCGTTGTCACAATCTCACTATATTGAGAAGATGCTCACACGCTATGGGTATAAGGATCTTCCAGGGATCGATACGCCATACAGGTGTGATCAGAAGCTGAAGCCAAACTCGAGGGAAAGCGTCAGGCAACTGGAGTATTCTAGCGTTATCGGAAGTTTGATGTACGCAACTACTGCCACAAGGCCTGACATAGCTTTCGCCGTGGGAATGCTGAGTCGGTTCACAAGCAACCCAGGGATTGAGTACTGGAAAGCTGTGAAGCGGGTGATGAGATATCTCAAGAAGACTCAGACATATGCACTGCACTACAACGGGTATCCGACAGTAGTGAAAGGCTTCAGTGATGCTAGCTGGTGTTCAGAGGTGGAAAGCGAGAGATCCACAGGTAGATATGTCTTTTCCTTGGGTGGAGCTGCTATATCGTGGAAGTCGAAGAAGCAGACTATACTCTCTCGTTCCTCCATGGAATCTGAATTCTATGCACTTGAAACTGCAGCAGATGAAGCAGAATGGCTTCGGGAGCTCATGTATGATCTTCCAGTGGTTGGGGCTCAGATACCGGCGATACCGATATACTGTGACAACCAGGCGACTGCAGCGGTGGCATCAAATGACCTCTTCAACGGGAAGAAGAGGACTGTGCGGTTGAAGCACAGGGCAGTACACGATCTTATCAAAAGAGGTGTAATTGCAGTGGTTGATGTTCGGAGTCAGGAGAACTTGGCAGATCCGTTCACAAAGGGCCTCAAGCGCCAGTTGGTCGATGACACAGCTTGTAAAATGGGCTTGAAGGCATTCTGATAGTGTGTCTTTGTAATCCTACCATAAAGTTTTATGCTATTAGTTCAAAGAGAAATCTACTAGGCATCTAACTTTTGGTTCAAAGGAGGATCACTGACTGGGAAACTATCAGGTAACAGTGGGTACTTGTTCTCTGAAACATGGAAGGGATACGGACCCATAACCACTGTTGTCTACTATGTATTTTTCAGCGGAAAAACAGATCCTGTGGAAGGTTGGCTTAAACGCCTTAATGAGTTCTCAGGCAGAGTGAATGCCTGGTGTGCTTTACAGGAAGCACGGTAGAGCAGCACTACAAGGAGTGAATCTCCATGCTACAGTGGGGTGACTCCACTATGAGGTTCCCAGGTAGGGGTAATGCCTCGGCTTTGCAAGCCGTCACAGCGATGTAGCACCGCAAATAGGCAGGTAGCCTAATGCTGTATGACGTAATTAAAGAGTTGTAGACAGCACTACAAAGAGGAGGATGGCCCCATGTTACAGTGGCACGACACCACGATGAGGTACCCAGGTAGGGGTAAAGCCTCGGCATTGCAAGCCATGTCGTTGCGGCGTAATACCGCAAGGAAGCCTTAGGCTTCATGCTGGGTAGTTTGGCACTACAAAGAGGCTTGTGACCTCATGCTACAGTAGTATGACACTACGATGAGGTTCCCAGGTAGGGGTAATGCCTCGGCTTCAGTCCATGTCATAGCGGCGTAGCACCGCAAGGAAGCACAAGGCTTCATGCCATATCTCTTTAATAAAGAACTCACCTATAGTGTATGAAAAGAGATATCAGGCCGTCTCTTGAGGGTAAACTTGTAGACGCCCAAAATTATACACTGAAACCAGGCTGGCACAGGGCCTTTAATGTGCAGCCAGAAGCACACGTAACTACACTTTGTGAGTGGAAAGAATTACACTTGTGGTGCAGAATTCAAGGCGTAGTCCATTCTTGTATCACATTGTTATTTAACCCATGCGGGAAGATTCAAGTCGTCAGCGACATCTATCCTAATGCAAAATGGACAGTTACTGTGGGGAGCAATCAACCCTGGACACATATATATGTTGTGATATGTGGGGGATTGTTGGTGCTTTATTTACATGGAGAGAGCTTGCTCTCAACATGCCTTGTAAAATTTTAGTCCCACATTGGAAAAGCACCATGAGTTATCTCAACATATATACTTGGGTGTGTTGTTGAGAGATACACATGGGGTGGTGACCCTAAGGAGGGAACCATGTGGGTAATTTTACTAGGAGGTAAGAATAAGGCTCCAAGGATTAAGCATTAATGCTTTTGTCATTCTCTTGGATTAATTCCACTTGGAGCTAAGCCCCAAAGGGGCTTAGCGACTCGGACTCGGACTCGGACTCGGACTCGGGCTCGGGCTCATGGGCTCATGAGGCATAATGTGGCATTTTGTTGGCGCACTTTGCACTTAGCACGTCAGCAGTCATGCGGTCTTTATGCGGCCATGCGGTCTTATGCGGCATGCGGCTCATATGCGGCCTCATGCGGCTCATGCGGCCATGCGGTCCATGCGGTCCATGCGGCCCATGCGGCTCATGCGGTCCATGCGGTCCATGCGGCTCATGCGGTCCATGCGGTCCATGCAGCTCATGCGGTCCATGCGGTCCATGCGGCTCATACGGTCTATGCGGCTCATACGACACATGCGGTCCATGCGGCCCAAGCGGTCCATGCGGCCAGGCTGCTGCTGCTGCTGCCGCATGGAGGGCTACGCTGACTGTGCAGATTTCAAATCGATTATAGAAAGGGTGAATCAATGCGATTAATTCAGATCCTATCTTTGTGGGATTTGAATTAATTTCGTTACTATCTTTGTGGGATTTGAATTAATTCAGTTCCTATCTTTGTGGGATTAGAATTAATTCGTTGCTATCTTTTTGTGATTTGATTCAATCTTTCCATAACTGAAGAGGCGGCTAGGGTTTCCACCCTCTCTCTATATATACTCTCTTCTGGCCTCCTTTGTGGGGACAACGAAAATTACAAGTCAGAAAAGGAGAAAGAGAGAGAGAGTTGTTGTCGCCATTGCAAGTCCATCCGAGGAGTCTGAACAGAGGTGACTTCGAGCGTTCCACAAGTTCTTCAACTTGCTGGTTCCTGGAAGCAGATCGTGTGGGGCGAATCTTGCTTTGAGCAACGGTGTTTTGACACCCCAGCATTGTTCTTCTTCTCATCTCTCTCTAGTTTTATTGTAACTCGTTCTGTCCCAATTACAACACGTTTGCAAGGAAGAACGAGAGATCTTCTCTTCTCTTTTTCCCTCCTTCAGATTGTAATTTGGCTATTTGATTTATTGTACCATCGTAGATCTTGAGTTTGATCACTGCAAAGTTTTGTGTGACATCTCAGATCTCGATTGCATTTGTTTTTCATCTTTGATCAAGCCCTGGGACTAACATCTAGTTCATCCTACCTGTTTTGGCATGGATAGTAATATATGTCCATTAAGTAAGATTGACTTCCTATAAAAGTGTAATGCATCTCTGTTCTATTCGGTCTTTCTAGTAGATATGTTCTATCATACTTATATATTATTACACAATCACCCTCCTATGAAATATGCTACCAATATAGCTTCTATCCTATGACAAAATGTAATCAAACTACCATATTTGTTTCAATTACTGAGGAAATACCATTTTCAGCCAACTCATAAATATAACAGGTATATTTTTCAGTCAAAAGGCATCACCAAAATTTATAATAGTTGTAGCGGGTCCCAAATGATGTCCTTGAAATATTTTCTCTCCGTGCCTTCTCTTGATGGTATCCCAATCTCAAGTCAACATTAGAAATGAAAACCTTTGCTCATTGGTCAAACAGGTCTGGTGGATAATACTTTTGGTTACTTGAATGACCTTGGACTTCAAATGATCAATCCGTCGGATATCGACTTATGTCAATATAGGCTATCTATCAAGTTTTCCGAAGGATGAGGCTAGCTAAACTTCTAGACCTAACTTATGCTACCATAGAGGTCTTCTATCTCAATTCCAGCCAACTTACTCACTTATGTAAACTGAGTTTCCTCCAATAGTCAGTTCTTACAACATAGTGTTACATACTAAAAAAACTGGGGTATGCTAGGTCCTAGCCATCCATGACTGCTCCTACGGTTCTTTCATCTTTATTCCCTATGTGCATCTTATTCCAACACAATTGCCATAACTACAAGTCTTTTGGTATTTCTATCTGAACTGTGTTGTGGAAAAGGGGTCAATATCTCCATGATTTCTAGTCTACTCAAACTAAGATTCCTAATTTTTCTCTTAAGTCCTTAATTAAGTCTATCTACACAATCCAAGACTACCAAAAATTAATTCCCAATCACTATGTCATTCTTTTATCAAATCTCCTTTTTAGTATGATTAATAACTCACCACTTTTAGTCTATAGGAAGCTATTTAATAATCACAAATACGTCTAACCCTTCTATACTTGTATACTAGGTAATGGGGGTATGTTAATGCTAGACAATGCTTATATGTGATACCTCGACAAAGACTTGCCTATTGACTAATATTCTACTCATGCTTGTTCATAGGTCCTTTCAAAGTTATTTAACTTCTACTTAAAGGTATGTCTAGTATAACGCAGTCATGTCCATTCTACATCCTATACCAAGTCAGAGAGTGGTACAACCAAATATCACTTATCCCTTTGATAGAAAGCTTCCTAGTATGGACTTTCGACCGCTATCCAGTGATAACTTCATTTCTTGACCTATACCTACTACCATGATTTTTATATTGTTCAAACGAAACTTCCTCCGCCTTCATGCAACCATAGGATTTCTATAGGATTTCTATCTATCTTGAGTACAGTACTTATAGATTTATCCTATTCTCAACAAGACTTTCGAATCCTTTCAAATGTAGTCTTTCATGTAGGTGACCACATTCTAATTGAAAACCATATCAACATCTAAAATTCGACTACTCGTTCTTTCAAATCACTCCCATCATTTCGGTTGATAACTCTATCGTACCTTTCTTACTAAACCAAGTTAAACCTAGTTAGACTTATATCCCATCCCTATCTAACATAGATAAATAGTAGAATGTCCATTGCTCCTAGAGTCTCTCACTAGGATTAGGTAGGCTATATGAATTTTATATTGCTAATCTGACACACTTGGTCTATCTAATAGAGACGTCAATATAACCCTTATTATCTTAAACAATCAATCCCTCTTAAGATGCTCTAATAACTTTTTTTTTCTATGATAAAAATAATAATCCAAAGGAGTATCAAATACGAGCATTCGTCCTTCAGAAATAGGGAAGGGAGTGAATTCAAGGTAAGGAGTTCAAGATTGTGATTGAATGCAATATTCGAGCTTCAAGGGCGATAGATGAACTCAAAAGAATTTCCAAAGCAATTGTGGATTGAGACCCTAATATAGTATCCTATTGCAGGCTCGTTCGGTACAGTAACGTAACCGAGACGATATGCTTTGACCTGCATGGGCTACCACAAAAATATGTAACGCCCCAGTCCCAAAATTCGTAGGACTAGGAATGCGAATACATGCCAGCTACGTATCAAGTGGACTCCAGTCCAGCTCGAATACGTATAAGCTGTATAGTAATGACCAACTATCTATATTAATTAATAATATCTAAGTCTCAATCCACAGTAAGATAGAATACAGGAATGAACAACATATAACATAGTGTGCACCCCATGCTATATTTGTTCGAATAGACCGGAAAGAAATAATTTGAGTCTACAAATACTAGGCTGACAAGCAGAATGTAAATGAATAGAGATAAATATATAACCACCAGAGATACCTGAAATAGTAAATATCAACCATCATGATCAGCTACCAACTCCGCTCAGTCGAATACCTGGAGAGATCACCAGGTCCTCAGGGGACATAGCAATGTACATACAACATGCCAATTAACAGTAAATAAAAACATATGAACTAATGGGTATTATCCTAACCAGTCTAAGTGACATGCACGTGAGAACATATTCCGGATATCAGGCTTAGCCACTGAGGCTCACAAGCTCCTCAGCAGGCTATTGCCCTCAGGCACCGTGTCGTGGGACCAAAGGGCATACGAGTATATCAAGTAAATAACCACCCACACTCTGCTACAGAGACGAAGGTATACTAGTAGAATACCATCCAAGTCCCTATATGGAAACGAGGCTAAACTAGTAGAATAACAGCCAAGTCCCATATATGAAACGAGGATATTCGAATAGAAATATATGTATATATACAGCCTGATATAACGGTAATATTCTCCCCACCCCCATGTTCTATTCTATCAAGTCATGTCAGATAACACTAACAATATCAAGTAAATAATCATGTAACCTATCACAGGGTCCAAACCATGAATATGTCATGTCTAGGACTATCTCATGATCGTGTCAGTGTCCTAGGTCCATCGTGTCTCAAGTAACACGATAATAAATGCAACGCTATATCTAAGGTTAATACCCAATATCCGCATACAGATATTGACACCCGAATCTGTTCGGACGTGAAGTATCAACTATTCTTATATCATGATATATATGAAGATAGAAACAATAGAACAAAAAAAAGAATATGTACTGAAAACTTGGCAAGGTACACTTACCTGGAGGTTTGTCCAAAAATGCTGGTATCTGGTGTCCGAAGTCAGATCCAAGTCATAAATAACCAAGAATCTAATATATTAATTAATCATATATGTCCTTGATTGCCAACTATCTATAAAATTTAATACTTACATATTACAACCTAGGCTTATGTCTTCTCACTCTATAATAATTATACCATAGAATTAATACTTCTCAAAGTGTATTTTAGCCTTATATAAGATCGTATTTCTATATATGTCTAGTTTTACAAAAATAAAAATAAAAAGAAATAGGATTATTGAAAATATCATACTTAAAGAAATAAAGAGAGATAAAAAGGGTTTGGTTGATAATTGATTAAAGGGAAGGGGTTTATTTATAAAATGCATATTATTAACTGATGTAGAATTCAGTGCATGCATTGCACACAATAGATAAGACTTTAATATTGAAGGAAGTATAAATTAACTACTTAATGAATGCTATAATTAAAATAAATTGATTTCTAATCACTAAGCTCGAATCCCAATGCTCTTTTATGTGATCAACAACATAACTATGAATGTTACTACTTTTCTTCATCTACTTCTTCTTTAAATCTAAAAGAAATTCCTATATGTGAAACGGTTGCTTCTTCCTATCAGTAGACTTCTATTGTTCTCTTTCTCTAAATCTTCTTCCAGTGAGATAGATTACTGCTATCCATACCTCCCTTCAAACGATTGTTCTTAATAATCTTTGTAAAAAAATATTACTCAACTGCCATTCTCTATTATGAATATTAGAAAAATATTATATGGTGTGATATTATATATTATTTCCATCTTCTTCCAGTAATTGGCAGCACAACTACTTAATCTTCCTATTAGAAATTTACATGAACAAAATATACAAGAGAAACAACAAAAGCTCACCTATGTGAAGATGTTATTCAAACTTGGGCTCGAGTGAGAGAAAGTCATCGTCGGCGATGTATGGTGCACAAGAGTGATACGTAGCGACAGTTCATCGAAGACGAGTTGTGGTTTGTAAGATCGGATCGGACGGTGTGCGGCGAGGTTGACGACCTCGAGATACTACTGTGGCTTGGGAGTCGATAGCTTGGATGACTTAAGGAAGTTTGACATATATATATATATAAGTATAAATAGGGGTTACAAAGGTGAAAGGACTTGGGAGTTACGAATATGAAAGGAGGGGTCATGGGGGTTATGAAGATGAAATGAGGAGTCATGGGGGTTATGAAGATGAAATGAGGAGTCATGGGGGTTACGAAGATGAAAATAAATGGAGAAAGTTAATGCATAAAGCATGCACAAAATATGCACAAATTATTTTTACCACTACACCCATAATGGCTTATGTGTTCCCACCATTTAGTTCACACAAAGATGGTGCTCATATTAGAAAAGCTACAACTATGGGCTCACATAGCAAGAATTCATTCCTTAGGCTCATGATAGCATGGAATAAAATTCTTGGCCCAAGATAGCATGGATATTTATTTGTTGGGCTAAGCAAGTATTGGACTATTTAACTAAACAATTAACTATTAATCGTTTAAAATATAACCTAATATACATAATGCAAACTCAAATTTCTAACGTGAAATAAAAATAAATAAATATAAAAATTATTTTAAAAAAATGGGGGGGTTACAGTAGAGGAGTACACCGGAGAGTTCTGCCGCCTGGGCAGATTTGTGGAGGGCCTTAGCGAGACGGCGAAGGCTAGGAGGTTCAGGAAGGGCTTGGTTAAGGAAGTCAAGTCCTTGACCAAGAGCAACAGAAATGCTACTTTGAGGAGATTCTGACGGGAGCAATAGCAGCGGAGGACGACCTTGAACTGAAACTGAAGAGAGGTCGTAATTCACATGGAGCCAACGGTAGTAGAGGCCCAGCCAAGGGCCCCATTATCAGCAGCAGCATCAGTAGAAGACGTTCCAGCAGCAGCAGTTCCAGAGTCAGGGTCGTGCGCCTTTTCAACAGAAGCAGATACAGCAGGCGCCTAGACAGCAGCAAGTCATCAGTTGTACTTTCTGTAAGAAGCCAAGACATGTGCGAAATGAGTGTAGGAAGAGGCTAGGCAAGTGCCTACTTTGTGGTTCATTGGAGCACCAGCTGAGAGACTGTCCCATGTCTTTAGGACGTACAGCTCAGGAAGCAGGGGCCAAGGCTCCGGCAGGACATCAGAAAGGACCATTGCAGACTCAGCAACAGAAGTTTATCCAGCACCAGCAGTAGACCAGAGGAAGTCAGCAGGGGCGAGCCTTCGCTATGTCAGCCGAGGATACAGAGGCAGTTGGAGATCTGATAGTAGGTTATGTTCTTCTCGACTCCTTTCTTGTATTCATTTTGTTTGATTTGGGGCTTCCTATAGTTTTGTGTTTGTATCATTTGCTATTAGACACCAGCTTTCTTCTGAACCATTGCCTAGGACTTGCAAGATCACGACTGGGGGTGGTATCATCCTCGTTCGTGATGTTTGCAAGGATCGGAGAGTAGTTTTAGGAGGCCGAGAACTGGATGTGAGTCTGCTCGTAATGCCATTACCGAATTACGATATTGTACTCAGTATGGATTGGTTGAGCAGGCACCATGCCATTATAGATTGTCACGGTGGTAGAGTTCTTTTCAGAGTGCCAGGAGAGCCAGAGTTTGAGTTCACCAGATGGGAGGCAGAGCAGAGCAGCAGAGTCTTCTGTGGAGTTTTAGTAGAGGAGCAGAGCGTGCCACATCCATTGATAGCTGAGTTCATGGATGTATTCCCGGAGGAGTTGCCAGGCTTACCTTCGGACAGAGATGTAGAGTTCTCTATAGATTTGGTGCCCAGCGTAGAGCTGATATCTCAGCACGTCTATAGAGTGAACAACAGCGAGCTAGTGGATTTGAAGAAGCAGGTGGATGAGTTGCAGGACAAAGGCTTCATCTAATCGAGTTTTTCACCATGGGGTGCACCAGTACTCTTTGTGCCGAAGAAGGATGGATCGGTACGGATGTGTATCGACTACAGGGCTCTCAACAATCTTACGATCAAGAATAAGTACCCGCTATCGAGGATCGATGATCTGTTCGATCAATTGAGCGGAGCGAAGGTATTCTCCAAAATTGATCTGAGGTCAAGCTACCATCAAGTGAAGGTGAAGAAGGAGGACATTCCGAAGACAGCATTCAGGACACGGTATGGCCAGTTTGAGTTTATGGTGATGCCATTTGGGTTAACTAACACCCCGACGGTGTTCATGAACCTGATGAACAAGGGTTTCCACTAGTACTTAGACAAGTTCGTGGTGGTGTTCATCGAAGACATCTTGGTGTATTCGAAGACCCCAGAAGAGCACGAGGAGCACTTGAGAGTAGTTCTGGAGACTCTCAGGAAGGAACAGCTTTACGGCAAGCTTTCGAAGTGTGAGTTCTTTCTGGACCAAGTTGATTTCCTAGGTTATGTTGTGACCGAAGATGGGATCTCAGTAGACCCAAAGAAGATCATAGCAGTTGAGGCGTGGACAGCACCGAGTTCAGTTGCGGAGATCATGAGCTTTCTGGGATTAGCAGGCTACTACAGGAGGTTCGTTCAGTATTTCTTCCGGGTTGCAGAGCCATTGACTAGGCTGACCCGGAAGGACGTAGAGTTTATATGGTCAGAGAAATGTCAGGTTGCTTTCGATGAGTTGAAGAAGCGACTGACGACAGCCCCGATTCTGACATTGCCATCAGGATCAGGCGGGTTCACTATCTACAGTGACGCCTCAGGAAAGGGTCTGGGTTGTGTCTTGCAGCAGCATGGAAAGGTGATTGCCTATGCATCCAGATAATTACGTCCGTGTGAGAAGAACTACCCTACCCATGACTTGGAGTTGGCGGCAGTTATTTTTATTCTTAAGTTGTGAAAGCACTATCTATACGGAGAGCGTGTGGAGATCTTCACAGACCATAAGAGCTTGAAGTATGTATTTACACAGAAGGAGCTCAACATGAGACAGAGGAGATGGTTGGAGTTGATGAAGGACTTCGACATTTCGTTGCAATATCATCCAGGGAAGGCAAACGTGGTTGCCGATACCTTGAGTCGGTATCCAGTAGCTATGTGTTTGACGATGGATCGTTACTTGTTAGCAGATTTAGAGAGCCTGGGGATCGAGAAGGTTGTGCCAGGAGTTCAGATGCAGATGTGGGGCCTTCAGATTCAGTCGGACTTGATGGAGAGGATCAAGTTGACTCAGTTCGAGGATGTTGCTCTACGATGTATCCGAGAGCAGGTTCGAGCATGACTTGTGGACGAGTTTGTCATTGCAGAGGATGGCACTTTGAGGCACGGTTCCAGACTGTGTGTGCCTAGCGGAGAGCTTCGGGAGCAGGTTATGCAAGAGGCCCATCGTTCTCAGTACTCTATGCATCCAGGTGCCAACAAGATATATTAGAATCTGAAGGAGCATGTATGGTGGTATGGGATGAAGCGGGAGGTAGCTCGCTTCGTAGCCAGATGTTTAGTCTGTCAGCAAGTTAAGGCATAGAGGCAGAGGCCATGAGGACTGTTACAGCTATTTTCTATTCCGGAGTGAAAGTGGGAGCACATCACGATGGACTTTGTTTCTGGATTGTCGCGTACACCAGGAGGGAAGGACGCGATTTGGGTCATCGTAGACAGGTTGACCAAATCAGCTCACTTTTTACCATTTAAAGTGGATACGTCTACCGAGAGGCTAGCAGAGATGTATATGCGGCAGATTTTCAGGATACACGGAGTTCCGGTGAGCATTGTCTCGGATCGGGATAGTCGCTTTACTTCCCATTTCTGGCGGAGTCTGCAGACTAGTTTGGGCACTCAACTCAAGTTCAGTACTGCATACCACCCGCAGATGGACGGACAGTCAGAGAGGACTATTCAGACACTCGAGGACATGCTACGAACTTGTGTTTTAGATTTTGGGGGTTTCTGGGAGGATTATTTGTATTTAGTGTAGTTTGCATACAATAACAGTTTTTAGGCCAGCATTGGGATGTCACCATTCGAGGCACTGTACAGGCGTAGATGCCGTACACCCTTATCTTGGGATGACGTTGGAGAGCGAGCTTTATTGGGACCTGAGATGGTTGTTGACACAGCCGAGAAAGTGAAGCTCGTCAGAGATTGACTTCGCATGGCACAGGAAAGACAGCGGCATTAGGCCGATAGCCACCGAAGACCTTTACAGTTTGAGGTACAGCTTAGACTTAGGATTAGAATTTTGTTTGTTTTGTGATTTTGTTTGATCATGTGATTGTTATAGTTAAGTTTGAGACCATGTTTGTGCTAAGTTGGAGATCTGGTGTTCCTGAGGATATCTTCGACGCGTGGTATTATTCGCTTTGGTGGAGGTGGAAAGCTTAGTCCGCGCTTCATCGAACCTTTCGTTATCAGCGGAAGAGTCGGTGACGTGTCATACAAACTGGACTTGCCTCCTGCATTAGAGGGAGTCCACAATGTATTTTACGTGTCACAGTTGAGACGGTATATGGCAGATCACAGCCATGTACTGGATCATTCCGAGATCGAGGTGGGCCCTACTCTCAGTTATCCAGAACAGCCTGTGGAGATTCTGGATCGACGGAAGAAGGTGCTGAGGAACCAGACGATACCCTTGGTTCGTGTAGCTTGGAGGCACCACTCTCTAGGTGAGTCTACCTGGGAGAGGGAGGATGAGATGCGCGAGCAATACCCTTATCTTTTTCAGTCTTGAGGTATGATTTTTCTATCCTTCTCATCTGTTCAGTTTTGTCTTTAATTTCGAGGACGAAATTCTTTAAGGAGGGTAGATTTGTCACATCCATTTTTCAAGTTTGAGGGTATTTTGGTGATTGTAAAATTTTGATTATTTTTAATATATTATATTATTGGTATTGTGATTTTTGGCATTTTGACAGTTGAGCCTTGGTACGACCTAGCCTAGTGTCTCATCATGACTTAGTGACTTGGTTAGCATGTTTAGTTAGGTTTTAGCATTTCCATTCTAGTTAGTTCAAGTTAGAAGCTAATTAGAAATCATTAGCTAATATCAAGTTAGAACCCTTGATTATTAATTCATTTTAAACTTGTAGAGTGAAGCCTAGCCCTTGGATCAAAACCCTAGCCCAATCTCATAGGTGGCCGGCCAAGTAAGGTCCAGTAGAGGCTCTATATTTTATTATTATTATTATTATTATTATTATTATTATTATTATTATTATTATTATTATTATTATATATATATATATATATATATATATATATATATATATATATATATAGATATATATATATATATATATATAATATATATATATATATATATATATATATATATATATATATATATATATAATATAATAAATAAATAAATAAATAATATATATATATATAATATAATAAAAAAATATAGAGCCTCTACTGGACCTTACTTGGCGCCAAGTAAGGTCCAGTAGAGGCTCTATATTTTTTTATTATATATATATATTTATATATATATATATATATATATATATATATATATATATATATATATATATATGGGTCCTTCTACAATATATGGGATGTATCAATACACCCAAACAATTGCATTGAAAATTGTGAAAGTTGTTTACTTTGACTTTGACTTTACCTGTTACTTTGACTTCGGCTTTAATCTGAACCATTGGATCAAAATCCAATGATTCAGATTTGGGATGTATCGATACAAATTTTTACATTGGATGTATTGAAGAATTTTCATATATATAGATGTATTGAAGAATTTTCATATATACATTGGATGTATTGAAGAATTTTCATATATATATATATATATATATATATATATATATATATATATATATATATATATATATATATATATATATATATATATATATAGACACACACACACACACGCATACATATATAAAATAAAATTTTAGATAAAAAAAAGGTATTTGGATTACATAATTTTATAGATAGAATATTTAGATAAAAATAAAAAAAAGGTCATTGATCTCCTACTAATTTAAATTTTAAAACCGTTTGTAACTATCTTCTTTATATATGCAGTTAAATAACATCTCCGCTAATGTAACCTCTTCCTCTATCTTATCTCTGACTGTAACCTCCTATCACCTTCTCTTTCTCACCAAAGGAAAGAAAAGACGTTTCTCAAACTTCTCCTGCTGAAGGTGGATTCTTTTCTCTTAATGATATTGCTCGAAGATGCTAATATTTTATTATTATTATTTTATCAGCTGAGTAATTTTCTTTAGTGAAAGTGGATATTTCTGTTCAGTAAGTTGGTTGGATTTTTTTTTTTGTTAAATAAGACGGTATCAACATTTCTAACATAAAAAAATCCTATCGGTAAATAATATTTTTTTAAAAATAAGTTTCATTGTAATGTTATCTTTGCTACATAAAATGATATCAACATTTGTAAAAACGTGTTGCACACGCATCACATATGACATAACATTATTTTGTGTGTGTGTGTGTGTGTGTGTGTGTGTTTGTGTGTGTGTGTGTGTGTAATTTTTTTTGAAGCAATGGGTGGGTACTTGTGGCGAACTCGCCTCCACTGGGGCTCGAACTCCGACCACTTGGGCCGCATGCATCTCTCTTAACCACTAGGCTTGAGGTCATTTGCCCTGATCTTAATCATTTTCATATGTTCTTCGAAGTAGCAGCTATTGAATTATATTTTTTTGATCGTATTAGATCCTTAAACTATCCAATTTCTCACGAAATTTTGATTTAATCTGAACGGTCAAAAAATACAGTATAATAGTTGTTATTTTGGGGAACATGCGGAGATGTTTAAGAACGAAGATCATGATCCCTCATCTTGACTGATCGAGAAGAGAAATTCCTTTGCAATACTAGAGACTCCTTTGTTTTCTTTCGAATTCTACCACTAGAGCGCGCTCTCTCTCTCTCTCTCTCTCTCTCTCTCTCTCTCACAAAAGTAATTTACGGAGTAGCAAAGTAAAATGAAGGGGGGAGAGGGACTCTTATATAGTCTTCAAAATTTTGTTACGAAGAGGTAGATCCCTTATCTGCAAGTAAAGAGACAATATGTCTCAATATCCAACTTAATATTTTTAATTTTAACTTGCACTGAGTCAAATTTGAACCCTAATGTTGAGCTAACAGAGTCAAAAGTGCAGCACGGTTGACAATTTTTTTGGATATGTTGGACATATACAAAATCGAACCAAAATACATAGATGTCCGTGGGTTGTGGCTTAGTGAAAGCAACAGGATCCCGGTGCGGAAGGCACAGATTCGAATTCTCCCTTGATATTTGTTAAGCTGAAGAAAAGGACACATAAAAAAAACCAAAACACAGATGAGTACAATAAGTGTTGGATGTGGATCTACCTTATGTATTAATACTAGTCATAATCCGTGCCCATATGGCATGGTTCATTTAAGGTATTCCCCCTCAAAATCTTGGACCCCCAATTTTAAACGAACAATAATAATTTTGAGGCCCCCATGAAAATATTAAATCCCAACCACTGCTGGATGTGAATTTTATTTGGATTCTCCATAAAATCCCACTCTCAATAATGCTCATCCACAACCATTATGAGGCCCCCATCAAAATATTAAATCCCAACCATCAAAATATAAATCCCCATCTTTGGATTCCCCATAAAACCCCACTCCCAATAATGCTCTTTCCCATAAAACTCCACTCCCAATAATGCTCTTCCCTATAAAACTCCACAACCAAGATTAAATCCCAACCACTCTTTATCTTGGCACAGTCAGCCTTAGGATTCAAAAACCTTTGTGTTTTGTATAAAAGATACATATTCCGATGATGGTCGACGTTGAGTCATTTTCAGCTTGTCTTTAATTTTTGATATTGTCTTGCAAACGATTGCAGGGTTGACTGTGAAACCCCAAAGTTTGGAGTCTTGATTTAAAAGAGCAACATGTATTAACTTTTATTGTAGAATACATCTCTACTATTATAAAGGGGCTACAAAACAGCTCAATCTTGAGCCGTCTAAGTTGTATGTATTTCATCAACCATTTTGTTTTAAAAAAATACGGAAGATTATCTTTACTATTGTAAAGAGGCTTCAAAACTGCTCAACCATGAGCGGTCTAAGCCATGTGTATTTCATCAACCATTTAAAAAAAAAATTACGGAAGATTATAATTTTAAATCTTCTCTCATTTTCTTCCGCATAGCCGAATATCCTCTCTCTTATTTTGCATAATCGAATACCCTATCTTTTATTCACATATATCTATAAAAAATTATAATTAAATTTAAATTAAATTTCTATAAATCTTAATTAAAATAGATATATATATATATACCAAATAAATCTTAATTTAAATTTAAATATTTAAATTATATTTTGATAAGATTAGAAGAAAAAAATTATTTTGCGTGCGTTGCTTTTTCTAGTACAAATGAAATGTATGTTACGAAGGACCTACAAAATATAATTTTAGAATGGGCTTTGAGCATAAAGAACTTTCTTTGCAAAATCCTCTAGTGGTGAGTAGGCCTCCATTGGATTTTTGGGGAGAAAAGGTTCAACTTTTATTATTATTATTTTTGGCTAAAGAGTTCATCGAGTTTTGAAATTATTTATTTTGACTTATATATAAATATAGTTATTTTTACTATTATAATGCGACTTAAAAATTGCTCAAAAAATAAGTTGTACAATCGTATGTATATCATCAATTATTAATATATAAAAATAACTAATCACGTGTGCTTTCTTCTCTCTTATCGGATAGTTGAGGAAAAAATAATTTATTTCTTTTTATAGGTATTCTTTTATATTATATCACATTGTTTAGTAATTGTTTTTATGATGCTTTGTCAAGTTTTAAAAAAATTTAATTGGTAAAAGAGAATATATTGCAGTTTTTCTTTCCACAAGAGAAAAACATAGAATTAAACTTGTGCTTTCAAAAATAAAAATGTAATTGATAATATGAATACTCAAACCAAAGGCCTTCAATTGGGTGTTAGGGCTTATAATCTCTCATCAAGCAACAAATATATAACCAATTTACAAACCAACTCAAGACTTGAAAGCTAAATTTGTAGTTTGTATTGGAAATCAAAGTAGTGCTAATGATAAGTTTTTCCTCCTAATTGGAATCCTGTACAGAAATTTGTCATGTAGAAAGACGTAAACTATTGTAGCATTTCAAAATCAATTTATATATATATATATATATATATATATATATATATATATATATATATAAGTTATCCTCTCATTTTTTGCATCCCCAAACATCTCCATGTTAACAGTCATCGGATGTTGTTTAAGTTACCTAATCTTAACCGTTGATTTGAACCATTCAAATCAAAGTTAAGGTTAGATGACTTAAACAACATCCAACGGTGGATAGCATGAAAATGCTTGGGGATACAAAAAATTGGGAATATGGATCCCTCCTCATATATATATATATATATATATATATATATATATATATATATATATATATATATATATATATATATTGCATGGGGTATGCAAAAATGAGGGGATACGGGTCCCTCCTCTCTCTCTCTCTCTCTCTCTCTCTCTCTCTCTCTCTCTATATATATATATATATATATATATATATATAGAGAGAGAGAGAGAGAGAGAGAGAGAGAGAGAGAGAGAGAGAGAGAGAGAGAGGAGGGACCCGTATCCCCTCATTTTTGCATACCCCATGCATCCCTTTTTTTACATCCATTGGATCATGTTTAAGTCATCTAATCTTAATCGTTGAAAAATCAACGGTTAAGATTAAATGACTTAAACAAAGATCCAACGGGTGTTAACATGGGATGCATGAAAAATGCAAAAGTGAGAGGATGTGGATCCTCTCTCTCTCTCTCTCTCTCTCTCTCTCTCTCTCTATATATATATATATATATATATATATATATATATATATATATATATATATATATATAATTGTTAAATCGAAAATTGTTTAAACATCGAAATTTTAATTATGCAATTTATGTACTTCTATATAGTCTCAAAGGAAAGAGATTCACAATTTATTCTTGTTAAAACTTCAATGTTTAAACAATTCCGAGTTAACAATTGTAATGAATATATATATATATAGGTGTAGCGGTAAAATCGTTGGCATGTTGGAAAAGGTCTCAGGATCGAGCCCCAACGAGGACGGCTGGATGGCGTTTGTCTACGGTTTCCGGACCAAAGCTGCTTGTGTGGCTTTAGTCCACTGACGTTGGTTTTATATATATATATATATATATATATATATATATATATATATATATATATATATATATATATATATATATATATATATATATTTATATATATATATATATATATATATATATATTGCAGATGACCTCTAGCCTAGTGGTTAAGAGAGATGCATGCAGTCCGAGTGGTCAGAAGTTCGAATCCCAGTGGGAATGATTCCAGAAACAATTTACCTGGTTCCAATATATATATGGCTCGAACTTCCGACCACTTGGGCCGCATGCATCTCTCTTAACCAATATATATATATATATATATATATATATATATATATATATATATATATATATATATATATATATATATATATATATATATATATATATATACTAGTAAAGGCACTTGCGTAAAATAAATTTTCTTCTTTAAAATTTTATCAAACTATAATTTAAATATTTAATTTTAAAATAAGATTTGTTATATATATATATATATTATATTTTAATTATTATATAAATTTAATTTATATTTAATTATAATTTGTTATGGATATATATGAATAAAAGAGAGGGTATTATGTTATGAGGGAAAAAAAGAGAAAGTTTAAATTTATAACCAGTAACGTGCACGCGCAAATGCACGTGCGAATAAAATATTAAAATATAAATTTATTATAAAAATTATCAAACTTAGGATTTGAACTCAAGCACCAAGAAAAATACCTCATACCTCAATCACTTGAGTTAGACTATTTAGTTGTAAATATATCTTATTAGATAGTTAAATACTTAGTTATAATTTTAAAAATATATATATTTAGGTAGTTATTTATTTATTTATTATTATTATTTAAAATTATTTAAATGGTTGATGATATTCATACGATTTAGACGGTTCACTTTTGAGCCGTTTTGAAGAATCTTTATAAAACAGAAGATTTTTTTGTCATTTTTTAAATTAAATGATTGATGATATACATACATCTTCGATGGCTCAATTTGGAACCTCCATTGTATTAGAAGATTAAAACAGCTAAATTACCTATGAAAATGTGATACATTGAACACCTTCACTGATTGCCCTTACTCCATAAAGGTTACACATTACCAATATCAGCTTATGAATAATTTCAGTTTAATTTTGTCTAAGAAAAATATAAAACTAATAAAAATTAAGAAACAGACGACTCTGCTGGGGATCGAACCCAGAGTCTCTGGTTTCGTAGACCAGCGCCTTATCCATTGGGCCACAGAGTCATTTTTGTAATTAGATTTCAATTTTGAAATAATAAGCTTTGTAGAATTCCTTCTCTAAGAAAAAATAAAAAAGTAAAAAAAATATAATACAATGTATATAATACGACTCTGCTGGGGATCGAACCAAGAATCTCTGGTTTCGTAGACCAGCGCCTTATCCATTGGGCCACAGTCTTTGTGGTCATTAGTTCTCAGTTTAAAATTAATAATTGTGGTTTATTTTAACTCAAGAAAAATAAAAAAAAGAGGTAGAAAAATGATGATCTGAATATTACCGACTCTGCTGGGGATCGAACCCAGAATCTCTGGTTTCGTAGACCAGCGCCTTATCCATTGGGCCACAGAGTCACCTTGCGTAAACCTAATGAGCGACTTTTTATATCCGTTTATTATTTTCATCTTATTATTAATATTTTATGTGTCCTTTTTTCGGACACACTTAGGGGGGACTCAAACTGTGCCCATCCCAACGGGACTTTGGTGTACCCAACGGACTACACACCTAGAGAAATTTGAACCGTGCTCATCCCCACGGAATCGCTCGGTGTATCCAACGGATTACACCCTCACAGACTTCTTGTTATTATTATACCAAGCTTAATTGTGTTGATATATAAAAATAATAAAATAAATAGAATGACTCTACTGGCGATAATAGTATCGTTTTAGTCGCGGTCCACCCGTCAGTTCATAGAGCAGTGCTAAAAAAAAATCACATTTTAGAACTTTTTTCCCAATATAGTTCATGCGGAAAAGAATTAACAATGAATGAAAATTGATATTCAGATTAGCGTGACCCTACTTTCAAATTTTCGTCAATTGGTTAATAGGTTAATAATATTCATTAAAAACCAAATTATGAGATTTACATAAATAATAGATAGCATGTTAATGATATTAATATTCAAATATAGTTTTAAAATTGAAAGAAGAAAATGATATTCAAATTACCATAAATATTAGATAACATGTTAATATGATTAAACATCACAATCAAAACAAAAATCATTAACTTTTATACATTAAAATCAAAAATATTATCGTTAAAAAAAATTATTGAAACATCTAGATTATTATTAAAAAAATCTTCCACGTGGTCCAATAAAAATGAAGTGACATGGAAAAGAATATATATATATATATATATATATATATATATATATATATATATATATATATATATATATATATATATATATAAAACAAAACTCCTCCAATTTTATTCATATCAAGGCACAAAATGCCGAAGCCTTTACAAGTAAGCGCAAAAGAAGACAGACAAAGTACAGAAAAGCGGGTGGGCTCCCCCTCCTAGGATTGGGGGAGCAAGGACTGCCAGAAGTCCTCGGGGCCGTGATTGCAATGTCTGCTGACTTTGTGTGTTTGGCGGAGCGCCTTCCGGATAAATTAGTTGGACGAATATTGGTGACCCTCATATCTGAATTTGTGTAATGCCCGTGATTCGTATTACGTATTCTGTATACGTGTACGTATCTCAGACCCGTATTTCGACTTGTCCTAGTTAGCTAGTCTTGGATTCTTGTATTGGCTCGGTTTGGTCTGGCTTGGTTCGGGTTGGGCTTGGATTGGTTTGGCTTGGTTTGGGCTAGCATGAACCCCTACCTACCACCACTACCATTTATTAACCCCAACTTCCTTCTCTCTCCTCATTACTTCTCTTCTTCTTCTCCTTCATTAACTCTCTACCAACCAGGAAGAGGTCTAGGCAAATGCATCTTGCTTCATGGAGGAACCCAAATTTTATTGTTCCATTCTCTTCCTTACAGCATTCTATCACTCTTTAGTACTTGGCATTTTCACTTTCCATGGTTAGATTCTTGTAGATCTATAATTACATTATTTTCGGATTTCTTGGGTTTTGATCTACTTAATCTTGTTATTTCCGAGTTTTGATGGTTCCATGTTGTAGAGAATTTCGTTCTACCCCATTTTGACCTATGGAAGTTCGAATTTGGGCTCCGGATGATGGAGTTATGGAACTTGGGAGCTTAGCTTTCATGGTGTTCTTCTTCTCGGAAATTTGGGGGAGAAGAACAGTGCTGACTTGACCGCATGAATATTTCATGCGGCAAGTGATACCCTAGCCGCATGAGAATTTTCTGCCGCATGATTGACCGGCCGCATATTTACCAACTTGTTCTGAGCCGCATAGGCTTGAGCAGTACCCCAGTCACAGCTAGCCGCATAAACCCGCTGGACCCCAGCCGCATAAGACTCCGCTTCTCTTGAGCCGCATAGGCCTTGCTCCCCGCTGGCCGCATGAGAACTTCTTCCCCCGAGCCGCATGTGTGCCCGCTCATTCGAGCCGCATGAATCTCCTTGACCCAACCGCATGAGTCCTATCCTCCGCTAGCCGCATAAGTATCCCCCCCCCGAGCCGCATATTTCCTGCCTTCCTCCTCAGCCGCATGACTGACTGGATCTCCGAGCCGCATATGACTAATACCCCACTCTTTCCGCTAGCCGCATATGCCTCCTTCTCCTCAGCCGCATGAACTTTGGACCCTCAGCCGCACGAGCTGCTGCCGCATGGATTCTCTTCTTGGCCGCATGCGCCTGAACCCATCTGAGCCGCATGGGCTGTCCTCTATTCAGCCGCATGAGATCATTCCTGGCCGCATATGCCTTAGCCGTATGGCTCTTCTATAGTCCTGAATATTGATATTTTATTAGATATTTTACGTCCATTTTATATCCTTACGCCTTTTTTTATGAACTTGATAATCCCGAATTTATTTATTATGTTTGGAATGATAACTGAAATGCTTGATAGTGGCCCGCCGTGGTGCACTCCTGACTTGATAACTTGACCTGATAACTCGACCTGCTACACATGACATGACAGTGACCCGTAGTGGTGCACTCTTGACAAGTACCCTGACAATGTATGATAGTGGCCCGCCGTGGCGCACTCTTGACAAGAAAACCTGACATGATATTCCTTGGAATGCTGTTGCAATGGCTAACACGACTTGACAAGAATAAATGGCCTGGACCCGTGGGTGAATATATTTGTACAAATGAACCTGTCTTGTCTTGCATCATGTCTAGGACATGAACCCCTGGTTTCCCACGGTCAGGGATTCATACTGAATATGGCTAGGATTAATGACTAGATTGATCGATTAGTTCATGGAGAGTTTCCCAGTTACCTGTTGCCCCTTTGGTCCCGGCCTTATATATATATACATGGGATTTGTTGCTATCCGTCGAGATGAGCGCACTTCCAGCCCACCGTCGAGTGTGGTACCTTAGGACACATGTATCTTACTACAGTGTGTCTGCTATATCCTGTTATCTTTTCCTTTTCTTGCTGGGATCACTCAGGTAGTAACAAACAGGTAACCGGACTTGGAATTCTCGTTGCATCTTGCTAGTAACTAGGCCTGTGATAACCCTAGTTAGTTAAAGTATCAAGTCGTACTTATTGCTTGGCCGTGATTGTTGGATGGGGTTTAATCTGTCTAGTCCTGTCTTGATCCTATATAAGATTGTTACATTTCTTGATTTCTTATATTCACCTTGCCGATAAATGGTGGGAGAAACCAAGTTCAGTTCAGATGAAGGGTTACAACCCCGGTCCTTGTTTGGTTTACGGATTGTAACCTGGTTATCTGAATAGTCCCATGGTTATCTCATCGTATATCATCCAGTCATGCTCTTCCATATGTCCTGTCTTTTATTGATTCTGTACAAGATTGTCTTTTATATTTACCTGTCATGCTCTTTCTTAAATTACTGTCTCTTACTTTGTAATTATATTGTTGTGCTAATTGCTGGTTTTAGTTCCTAAGTGAAGCCTCCTTCGTGGCACTTGCTCTTTCTGGGGTCTGACCCAGCTGGTTTTGTATGGCCAGATACCGGAGCAGCAGCAAAGGATCTACCTGCTTTCCAGCCCGATGGTGACCGCCAGGCGTAACCAGGGCAACGAGTGGGTTTCTTTTTGTTCTCCCACTTTATTGTAAAATTATTCTTTTGAGGCGTTTAGCCGCCGAGCCAGTGTTAGCTCGTGTATATTTTTACTTACTGTCTGCCTACGGGCTGTAACATGATTGGCAACTCGAGGTTGATCATGTATGACTTAACTCTTGCTAGTCCTCATATTTTGTACGACTAGCTTCATGATCATCTGGATATGTAATGTTTGGGACGCCTTACAATTGTATATTTGGTGATCTTACATCTTGTAACTCTATTTACTTGCTTGTGATTGAGACACTAGGCTTGTTATTGACCCTAAGAGACTGATGGCTTGTAGATAAACCCTCATATATCTAGACAGCCGTGACCGTATAGTGGAGTGGATTCCATTTCATTATACGTAGCTGGCTATGTCTGCCCCCGCTCTCCAGTATTCTGGTTCTGGGGCGTGACAATTTGTTGTGATTTTTCCATGTGATCCATATGATGGCGCCTGCAACGATCTGGTGGCTGTGGGAGGCGTTAGCCCAAGTGGCCAGAAGATCGTTGAAGCTCCCACCAACCTGGACCTGATTACAACGGTGAGAGAGAGAACTGTTAATATCCTTGCAGGTGATTCTCCGAAGTAGAAAATATGATCCACCATTTCTGATTGTCTAGCCGTACAGCAATGACATGCGGATGCTAAACTAAAGCCAATGGCATTGGGAGCATCTTCAGTGGGGAGCTTCTTGCGGAATGCTCTCCAAACCAGAAAAGACCATTTTTTAGGGATGCAGGACCGTCAAAAGGGTCCAATGGTGGGGAAAGACACCCCAATTCTGCGAACAACAGTTTTGGCCGATGCTACCGAGAACGATCTGTTGGCCGCGATAGACCACTGCAGAACGTCAGGGTCCGTACTGATTGTAACGCTCCAGTCCCAAAAATAGAAGGACTAGAACGTAATCATGCCAGCTGTATACATACAAAGTATATGGACCGTCGTATGTATACATAAGCTGTAAAATGCAGTAACCAAGGCACTAAATCTCATCCACAAAGATAAATAATGATATAAAAGCAACTTTGAATTTTGTCATGTATACAATCGTTGGGCGGAGACAAATCCACTACCAACTAATTTAAATAAGGAAGAAATATACAAAGAAAATGATTTGGTCGAGCGAAGGAGATGACGATCCAAAAGCAACATCTCGAAGGATTAGAGCGCAAGTTATGGCCTTAGCTAGAGCACCTGCAGGAAGTCACAAAACACACCTGGAGAAATCACCAGGTCCTCAGAGGGATGTAACAAGATACAATAAATATGTCATATAAATACTGAATATAAAATATGCCACAAACAAAAGTAAGTGACATGACCACAATAAAGTAATCTAACCATACTAAAGTGAACATGCAGTTAAGAACAAACCTTTCGTCGCATGAGCCCTGGCTGTAAATGGGATCTGGTATAGTCCCCACTTGGGCACCAGTGACCTAAACGCATGACGTTCAAAAACGACAGTGGCAAACCTGAGAGGCTAAACATACCCGTATCTCCAGCGGAGCTTCCGGGTTACAAGGGAAGTGCAATCGAAGCCCATACGACAAGGAAATGTTCTCTCCACCCAATGTACCAATCATGTCGCATCCACGACCATGTAACACTACTAACCGTCAAGTCTTCTAATATACAACTATTGGCAGTTAGACCTAACGCATGCGCACGGGTGATCAGCCAACACGCAAGGACCTCTACATGCCACTCATCTCACACATCCTCGTGGTACAACTGTGTCAAGGTATATGCGATACACTACAATCGGTAGTCCTTTAACTCTAGGGTCATATGCAATCAAGGATAATAACAAGTAAGCTAATATCACTGAGCAGGTAGTAAATCAAGAACTGGAAATAATGAACAGTGACATGTAATAAAATGCAAACTGAAAATAAACAGTATAATGGCAAGGTATCTTGCCTGGTGTTACTCCTGGTGTGGTGCGGTGATCCGACAAGTCCTGAATGTTCGATAGTCATGTTCGATGTGTCATGGTCCGAAGTTGTAAGGAAATAGGGAAGCACGATTAGCTATGAGTAATGGGGATAATTCGAAGAGAGTTTGAGCGAAGATACACGTGTCCTATTTTTAGAAAATATTTCATAATATACTTACGTAAATACTTGAAAATATTTTATATATGTAATTTATAATAGTACATTTTTATTAGTTCAAAAAAATACTTAAAAATAATACATCTTTTTAGGCAAAACTCTAGGTGGTCAAAATAGGATTTCTAGGTAGAAAACCATATTGCATTAGTAAAAATTTAGGCAAGTATTTGAAATACAGAGAAATCATTTTGTTATGGTTAAAAAAACATAGCTTGGTGTATGTATATATCTAGTTACAACAATAATAATATTATAATAATATTTTGAAGGTTCTTACCTATTTGGAAGTCGATGTAAACCCAGGAACAAATAAAATATTTTGTTACAAAATAAGTTTTAGAAACATACTACAAAATAACAACAAATATTAATGGTAGTAATAAACACAATGTTCTTGATGTTCTCCTTAAATCAAAAAAGTTAAATAATAATAATAACACAAACTCTAATAATAATAATGCAGAATTAATAATAATACTATTAACAACAATAATATTAATATTAATATTAATAATAATGATAATAATAATAATAAGTATGACAGCAATAGCAGCTGTCTTTTAAAAGGAAGAATGGAAGTGGAGAGAGAGAGTAGTCGAAAGAGATGGGAAAGAGCGGGGTGAAGGAATAAGAGTAGAGGAGAAGGAGCGAGAGAGAGAGAGAAGATGGGAGAGGCTTACCATGGGAGCGGATGGGCGCGGTCGACGGTAGTTCTGCGCGCGGTGGCGTAATCGGTGACGCGAGGGTTCCGGTGATGGGAAGTGGTGGTCGCGGAGGAGTTCCTTAGTGGAGATGGGCGGCCGATATGGGCTGCTCCGGCGGTCGAACGGAGACGCAGGTGGGAGGATATGGTGGAAGGAGGCGGTGGAGAGAAGAAAGGGGTTCGTTGCTGTAGGCGCGGAGCTGGAGGTCGGGTTCGGCTGGTGCGGATCTTGCCGGCGAAGCAAGCGCCTGGCTGCTCGAGCGCGTCCGCGGCGACGGAGGGCCACCGGACACTCGGGGTGCACGTGCGGAGGGCGCGGTGGATCTGGGGGGACTAGTACAACCGAAGATGGCCACGGGGAGCGGTCGAGGGTGCGCCGGCGGAGGCCAGATGCTGCCGGTGCACAGGCAGAGCCGCGGTGGGGCTGTAGCCAAGGGTGGTCGCCAACGAAGGTGAGTTTGGCAATTTAAATTTTGGGTTGGGCTGTTGATGTGGAGTTTGGTTTTGTGGCTCCGACGAGGTCCTGGTTTGGCTTTGGTGGGTGGGTTTTCTATGTGGGTAGCGGCGATGGCCGCGGTAGGGGATAGGGCTTTGACGAGGCTGTGGTTGGTTTGGTGTTTTGCTGTGGTAACAGCGACGGAGGTGGTGTTGCTTGGCTGGGTTGCTGGTGGCGATGACGATGACGATAGTGGTGCATGGTCGGGAGTTCGGTCAGTTTTGTGGAGGGTGGTGTCGGCAGCAGTGGTGCTGTGGTGTTTGCAGGGTGATCGGTAGACGAGTCGGGGTCGGAGCCGGGGTGGTATTGCGAATGATGAGGGTGGTGGAAGTGCCTGGCGGTGATAGCGACGAGCAAGGCCAGGAGACGGGGCAACTAGGGATTAGGGTGATGTCGGTTGGATTTGGCATTGTGTCCTGCGCGATATGGAGACAAAGTGGTGTCCGGCATGTCGGACACAGAGTGGATGTTTGTATTTGTACTAGAAAGATATAGTGGAGGGGAAGGGGACACGGACACGATGCACAAATTGGTTGTGGAATTTGACTATGAAATTCATGTCAAAGAGCAAGGAGCCTCTCCTTATATAGGAGTTGGTGCTCCTAGTTGGCTAAGGATTAGTAGTAGTTTAAATCCGACTAGATAATTCTATTTTTAATTTAGATCGATTCAAAAAAAATCATTTTAATCAAATCAAATTTCAAATTGAATTCATATAGATTCAATCCTTTATTTAAAACTATTCAAAAATCAAAAATCAGTTACCATAAGTAAGTTAGCTTTAAATCTAAATTTCAAATTATCTTTACATAATAAATAAAATAAAAAATAAAAAATTACAAAATTCATAATAATTATTTAAATATTTGAGATACACTTTGCAATGAATAAAACTATTTCGATAAATTTTTGAAACCCAAAATATATGTGAAATTAATTTCATGTACCTCACAATTAGAATATTTATATAGAACATAGTTTTTCTAAATTACCAATAAAGTAAAATAGCCCCTTTTTATAATAAGGAAGAAAATAAAGTTTTGGCAATTTTCGATGCGACGTTCTTCACAACTTTTAGCAAATGAAAAATGGAAATATTTATCATATATTATTTTGAGCCTATACTTTTTCTCTATAAATAAAATCTATACTAAAACGTTTTAAAAAAAATTTTATACCTCGCATATACGTCTTCGCACTTGACGTACGAATACCAAAAATATGAATAAATAAAATTTAAAATTTTAGTAAAAAAAAATAAAAAATAGGGGGTTTACACTGATCTTCGGTCCGGCGTCGAGGATCATAGCTGCAGCCTCAGCCCCAATCCATTCACGAGCCCTAACCCAGTTCCAGTCGCCCGAGGGGTCCCAAAGCTCACTGATCGTACTGTGGGTAGGGACATCTGTTGACTGAGGAAGGAGATCGTCCCCGGCCCAACGTTCGAAGAATATCGATGATTCGCCCGATCCTAGCTTGAGGCGGATCATGGGCTCAGCGAGGCTCCGTCCATGAAGGATGCACCGCTGGGAGGTGGAGGATCTGTAGTTGAAATCCGCGATGGACGGATGAATGTGCTTGAAATATCTGGCCTTCATGAATCGCGCCCAGAGGTTTTGGCTAACTCAAAATTTCCGTCACAGCTTCATCGAGAAAGCATCGACGACGTACGACAGCCTGCAGAATCCAAGGCCTACCTCATCGGTTGGTTTGGCCATGGTGTCCCAACTCGCCCAATGATGCTTGTCCTTACCGTCGCAGTGGCCCAGAAGAAGTTGGCAAATAGGTTTTCAATAGATGTGATCACCTTCTTAGGGGGGAGAAGGCGACTAAGGTGTATATGGAAATATATATATATATTGAAACTGGTAGTTGTATTATGAAATCAATTTAGTACAATCAGGAATAGCCTATGTGGCCACCCTCCTTATATCCCCTTCTATATTTCGTACAAGACCAATACTATTAGTACAGACTCCCTCAAATATTCTATTATTGCGTTCCTTCTAGACGTGCCATACCGCTGCTGCAACTCGAACACCCGCCTCTATGTACCATCTCCCTCCTCGTCCTCTGACTCCCTTGATCTCCTCAATCAGTCCAACCAGTTCTTGATCTCCTCCTGTTTGTAGCCCCAGTTTACCAGCCTGGGCTTCTGTCACGACCCGATCCCAAATATAATGGGTCCAGTCGGATCATGCCCAGCATGCACCATTGTGAGACGGCGACAGTAAGTTGTATCAAGCAGTGAACACAAGCAGTACAAATGTCTAACAGAAATAAAATATTTTATTAAAAAAATTGGTTCTGGAAATGGAAATAACAAGACTACAATATCACAAATTCACTTATTACAATTGTTCGAAAACAAATAAGGAAATGAAACTATGCCAACATCTATGGTTCTGGGGTTCTTGGTTTTGGTTCAGCTAAATCTGCAGGACCCAAGTCAGGCCCGTAGAAGGAACAGTAAACTAGCTCCTCCTTATCGTAATCACCTAAAAATGATGGGTCTCCAGTCAGGAGTGAACAAGAAACATATTTCTTCCACATCTAGCATTTCTAAATTAACAATAAACGAAAATGCGAGACAGTTTAAGAAACTTTATATGTTTTTGTAAATAATAGTAAAAGACAACAAGCAATATGATCTCAATGTTAAATATGACGCAATGCTAAGCTAGTATTTTGAGTATATAACATGGCCTGTGACCGGATGGGATAGAGGCAATATGTATACTAACGTTTCGACCGAAACGAATAGTATACGGTACGGCTCAACCCCCTGTGTGGTAGAGGTTAGCGCGAGAGATACAAGCGAGAATTTTGGCTTTGGTCACAAGCGTTATACTACTCCCCCAAGCAATCCCCGAGTCAATGAGTCAATAAGTCACTATAGCAATCCAGCAATCCGTCAATCGATGTGGAGTCCGAGAGGGATCCACGGTGAATCAGTGTCACGATATTATATGAAATCAACTGATGTATACATTTAATTATTAAAGTAAAAACACAGACATGGAATAGATATGAAACTTGACTCAGACGGTTCCTCGACGTGGACAGCAACAAGTGGTAACTGCTAAGGTTTAGGGAACGGAACCTACAAGATCGTAGTACCAGATTTTTAGTAACTAGGACTACACTTAATTCTAAAGAGCAACATTAAAGGCTAAAACTGGTAGGTTGGAAAACCAATTTGGAAAATAATTATACATATTTTGAGAATAGATTTATTACAAAATAATAATTGACAACATAGTCGTTTTTAAATAAAAATATGTTTTGCCGTAATAACAAATATTAAGAAAATAGTTTTAAATAGTATTTTTAGAGATTAATAATAAAAGGAAATTTAGATTTTTTCAAAACAATTATTTTACTAATTTAGAAATTATTACCGATCAAAATATTAGTAAAATAATTTTGTTAGAAAATACATTTTTTTAAACTATTTTATTTATCGAAATTAATTATTTAGCAAATAAAAATCATTTATAGAAATAATATCATTTTTATTATTTATTCTAATTATTGAAAGCTTTTTGGTATAAAACGTTTTTAGGAAATATATACATAAGTTTCCTAGTGACAAAACAAATAATATTAATAATATTTTTCGGTAAAACTAATTAATAGTAATAGACCATTTTACTAATGAACTCATTTACTATATTTCTTAATAAGCCGAAAATTCATAAAAATATATTTTGATATAAACCTTATAGGCCAATATTTACTTATAAAGAGTACTAATACTAATTAACTATTATCAATCTAATCCTTATGGTTTTTCTACACTAGTAATTAATAACCAACATAATTAAAATAACTACACATTATTACACCATTAACTAAACATTATTATGACTAAACTAAACTATTCCAATTGGCAGAGCTTCATTCTGCCAATTGGCCGGGACATGTAATAGGTTCTGTACAGAATAACAGAAGGTTTTGGGACAGAAACTTACCAAAAGTTTGCACGAAGGAACACTGAGGGGAGGCCTCGGGCTCGAAACGAAGCGTTGGAAAGCCAAAGAGGTCAGGAACGGGCACGGTGCACGCACGGGGCATGCGGATGCGCGAGGAGATCGTGCGGGAGACGCGGGCAGCACGGGGCGTACGGACGTGCGGGCGCAGGGCAGCGCTGGTCGGGCGCCGGCGCGGGCGGGGCCGCGGCCACGCTGTCGGGGGTGACGCGGGCGGGGCCGCACTGTCGGGAATGACGCGGGCGGGGGTCGCTGGCGACGGTCGGCGGCGGCGGTATCTACGCGACCGGAATGTCGCGGGGAGTGTGAGGGTGGCCTTGGCTTCGAGAACGGAGGTGTGTTTAAGGAGATATGAGGAGTTTGGGAAGGTAGTGAGGGAGAAAGCTACTGTGGAGAAGAAGAAGTTTCAGAAAGTTAAATCTCTACGTGAGATTTGAGATCCGTAGATAGAGGGGGTCACGCGGAGAGATAGAGACTGGGTTCGTGGGGGTAACGGTTAGTCAGGGGGTTTAGTGGGTTTAAACTAAAAGGGCTTAAGTCATTGGGCTTGGGGTTTAGGCTTAAGCAAAACAATCAAATAAAACTAATAATAATTAAACAATAGGCATGGGCTACACAACTTCCCACACTATGCGTGTAAATGTGCATCCAAAGAACAAATGCAAAATTATTTCTACTTCTATCCCGCAAAGTACACATCTGGGGTCGTCAACTGTCACTCCAAATCTTTATAGGCGATCTTTCGTGAGAATCTTCCCTAGTAGCACTTTGTATAGGCTCAATTGCATCTTTATCGGAATCTCTTTAAGCCATATGATATCCGCATATCCAAAGTCTTCATGCTTTTCTCTAATGTTTTCGTATACCATACTGGTATTAAACTCTCCATCTTTAGCCCCATCCCACACCCATCTATCACCATGCAACTCTACATCAATAGTGCATGTTGTGATGAGATGCTTTACCGCCTGTAGGTGCGGCATATTGCTCGACTGTCACGACCCGCACCCAATGTAGGGGCACGAGAAGTGGGTACGTCCAACCTACGCCGCAGTGTCGGTGGTAGAATGCTGTTCTAGGTCACTATCTAATCAACAACTCATGCAATTATATAATATATCTGTCACAACCTCAACCCCGAATGGAGGACAAGTATAAGATACGATATAACTCAATCACAATCTAAGCACGATAGGATAACACAGAAGTCTATACTAAACTCAAAGCAGCAACTTAAATAAACTTCTAAAATAATAATATCTCAAACAATCTCAAATACAACTCAAATATCTACTTATTACAATACAAGTTCCAACAGAGAAAACTAAACCATAAACTAGCAATCTACTCCAAGCTCTACTGGTCCTCTAGGCTAGCTGTGAATCTCTATGTTACCTGTAATATTTTTAACAGGGCCAGTCAGGACAGGAACGAGCACAATACATCTCACGCAGTTCATATCATGTCAAAAGATAATAAACATGCAATAGAGTAAGATACATGAATAAATGAAAGAATGTACATGAAGTAAAAGAGATAACTGTAATGGAAATATCTACTATAAGTAAGGAACTGTAAGTGACTAGTGAATCAGAGTACAAGATAGACATGTGAATGGCTGGGAATGATTCATGATTACACTACAGAATTGATTCATGATTACGCTACTTGGGATTATTCACATGACTATTTCTACTCCCCCATCCCCAATCAATACACAAGCATTCAGACTAGTTATGTTAAGATTCATGATCTCACTGCCTCATAAACGAGAGCACGTAAAATTGATTCATGAGGGCTCTGTGAACATGAGAGTACATGAATCACAAGAGTATACATGAATAGTGAAAGCATGGAGATACATGATGTAAGTGAAACACACATGACATGAAGTATCTGATGCTCCCGAGGGGGGATAACATCTCATGAAAAGATCCATATATTACCAATCGATGTTACCAACGTGGCAGCATCAAGTAAAGTAATCTAAAGCAGGAATATAAGTTCTAGCAAGTATGAAACGGTCAGAGAATGTACTCGCCTGATACCCTGAACAACTGATATGAAAAGATGGCCAACTGGAGTCACAGAATCCTAGTTATAGCAACACAGGTTATAAAGAGTTCAGTTTATATGGTAACTAAAATTATAATTCAATCTACATGAGTCTAAGTCAATCTAGATCAAAGTCAACTCTTGGTCAACTCTGATCAACTATAAAGTCAAACTAGGTCAACTCTAGTCAACTATGGTAAAACTAGCTAGGATTTGGTCAACAATGGTCAACTAGTCTATGTTAGTCAATTCTAGGTCTAAACAAACTAAGTCTATGCAAATCAAGTATCCAAGATATATAGCTACTAACTCATAGCCTAAGTCACTTGCTAAACCAAGCACAAAACTAAACCATAAGCTAACAAGGCACACAAACTTAGTCATATAAAGTATATATATTATTCACATTCACTTATTCATATACATAGATATATATAGGAAAGCTATATATATAGGCACATACATATATATATATATAGAGAGAAGGAGAGGTAAAAGAGTAAGTGAGTGTGTGTGTGTGTGTTTGGCATGTGTGTGAAAGGATATGTGTTAATGTTCTCAGATTTAGTGATAGGTAGGTGTATGTGACATGGGATACATGGTGTCAAAGGGTGTATGAATGCATGTGTGTAAAAGGTTATAGGTTAACTCAGTTTATAGAAATGCATACATACATACTTACATTGCATACATGCATACATACATATCATGTATACATACATACATTGCATACATGCCTACATACATATCATATATGCATACTTGCATTCATTCATGCACCTATACATACATACATAGATGCATACATACATATTTGAATACATTATATACTTGCCTACATTATATTCATATATGCATACGCTACATTATATTACATTCATTCATGCATACATGCATACATATAATATATGCATACAAACTCACATATTCAACTCAAAATATATGTGAATACATACATTACATTTCCTTAACACATATATATATATATATATCATTCATTCATATCCCATATACATGCATACGTCAGTTCATGCATTATATTCATTCACATATCATTAAGTTGCATACATATACTTATTTTTATTACATACATGTCATTCATGCATATTACATACTTACATGCATCTATATATTTTATACATTGTATACAACATGTAAAAATAGAAGAGGGAAAAAAAGGGAAAAAAAAACTGAAATGGAAAGGAAAGGAAAGGAAAAATGTAAAGAAAAGGAAAAACAGTGGATATATACATGCTTGCATCATATATTCTACATTACCATACATGCTATCATTATATATTGGATTAAATTATTTATACATTATGCATTCATATCTATCATTACATGTATACCTTGCATTCATATCTAGCATTCATTATATACTTTTATGCATACATTGTATATCATTCTTTCATTCATGCATTTATGCATTGCTTACATACATTACATTGATTGTATTCCTACATGCTTGCATTCAACCATATATATACATATTTGTAAAGAGGATATATATCATATATATATTATTTCATTCATCTGACATATCATGCATTACATACTCTACATTCATTTAATATTCATACTACATAGGCTCATAGATTACACAAAATGCCTATGTTGTATAGTCACTCTTCTACTTAAAATCAATATTGTACCAATTGGGCCTTCACTAAATTCTAGGATTAAAGTATGTTGTAGCCCTTCGTATTAGCTTTCCGAAACTTTAAATGGATCGCATTTTCGTGTCTGGAAGCTTCCGGAATCGGAAAAACACCGAAACGCATTCATCTTTCATACAGCTGACACTCAAATAGTTTTACAGGAAGTTCCAGAATGATTTTGGCTTATTAAAATATATATTGGAAAAGCTAACTTCGATACGGTTCTTTTAAAAAAAAGGGAGATTAATCGGAGTTCTAAGCTAAAAGTTATGACATTTCTAAGTTACTTTGGTTAATAAAAACGTAGATGAATATTATGACGAATTTGAGTTGTTTTGGATAAAAGAAACACATGTAGGCCAAGATACATGGATACCAACATAGGTATCCAAATGAAACTCATTCTGACCATCCTAACTAAGATCAATCCACTCTCCAACCATTCTAAAACTGAATTTAAATATCTATTTAAACTATTAACATACATGCATACACATGGGGTGTCGTAATTTGGGATCTATCAAGTAGGACACAAGACACATATCTAAAATCCTCAAGAGAGCTCCAAATGGTCTCAAATTTGAATATAAATGGGGTACATGCATGGAGGTAGATCCTATGGATTCAAAACTAACTACTATGCATAGGAAATCAATTTAGAGGGTTGGTTTTACCTATTGGGAGTGGAATTCTAATGATACTCCCAAGGACACGGCTCCGACACGAAGATCTTCCAAAAAGGACACTCATTCTTGCACTTTGCTCCAAATCTTTGCTAGCACCCTCCCTTGGTAGTTGTTTCACTTAAAAAAATGCCTAAATTTTGGCTTTTGAAAGAAAACGAGAAAAAGTACAAAAAAGTACAAGTAATCTGGGAAGTATTGCTATGGAAGTCTGATCTGAAGGCGATCACTTTGTTCCTTGGACCATACGATGATGATGAAGAGTACTGCTGGAAGATGAACAGCCGGAAGAACTAAGTCACCAGAAAGGTATCGACACACTTGGGCACTGATGGCGAGGTCGAATGCTTTCTTACTTTGCTTCACTCTGTTCTGGAAGAAAAGTTGAAGAAGAATGCTCTGGAAAATCAAAGTCTCTGGGCTCTGATCTCTATGTATTCTCTCCTGTCTCTCTGATCCTCTGATATGTGAAAAATAAGTCTATTTATATACTTGACCCTTTGTGCGTAAAAAGCAACAAAATCGGGTTTTACGCTAACAACTGTCATCCACGATATAAATCACCCTCTACGCACATGGACACGTGTCCCATGTGTAGAGTTGTGATCTCTACGCATGGTGACACGTGTCCCACTACCTCAATAAAATGGGGAGAGCACGTACACACGTTCCTCGAGAAGTGTGGCATAAAAGTCACGTGGGCAAACTACGTTCTTAAGTGGTCAGAAACAATCGGGTGTAAAAATGACCCAAAATACACTTCCAGCGTAAAGTAGTAGACTAGGCGTAAAATAGCCCAAAAATAGACCTCTCGCATAAAGTGGCTAATAAAACAGCCTTGAGCGTAAAAAGTAGCCCAAATAAACTTTACGCACACGTCAACTTTGAGCGTAAAAAGCTCATATAGTATTCATGCGTAAAAGAAGCCATCTTTTGAGCGTAAAGTAACCCAGTCCACACACTAAACAACAATGTTGGTTTCTGTGTAAAATCAAATCTCTTCGAATTATGTGTTATACGCTATCAGCAAATCATTATGTTAGATTCATCATCACTTGCATTAAATGCATGATCTGACAGCCTGTCCCCTGCGTAAAGTAGCTTGCGTAAAACAGCTCGCGTAGAGTGGCTTGCGTAGAGTAGCCTGCGTAGAATAGCCTGCATAGCGTAGTTTTTTGAATCTTTCTGACTTGCGTAAAGCTCTATTCCTTTGACTTGGTCTATGAAGCATTTTTTTACGCTCCTACAAGACCCCCTTCAAAGTTTTCAAATATTTTCAAATTTTGAAATACTTTGAACAGAAGCATAAAATTCGGGATTTTACCAGTCAGCGTAGAATTCGGGATATCCAACGGTCATCCGCGTAAAAGTTGGGATATCCAACAGTCGGCGTAAAATCTGAGAATTTAAACCGATTCAAAATTCTCTATAAATAGGGCTTTTCGAAGAGAGATAAGACTTTACTTTGTCTTTCGAAATCTCGATCTTTCCTCACCCTTCTTCCTTCTTCTATTCTTGATTTGATTCGATGGCCCCCAAGAAGTCGTCCGCCGCCGGCAGCAAAGGCAAGAAGCCCGCCGTCGATTCCTCGTCGGTTGACCGCACGCAAAATCCCGTCCGGCCATCAGCAGCGTCTCAGCAAAGCAACCCCGCCGTGGCTCCGGCAAAGAGGGGTAAAGCACTGCCCTTTGGCCGAAAACTCATCGGAGAAGAAGACCTAAATCTCTCATTTCACGCCCACGTTATACGTGTCAGCGTAGAAACTGAGATAACAAAATACGCCCACGTTATACGTGTCAGCGTAAAGTTAAGAATATACGCCCACGTTTATACGTGTCAGCGTAAAAATAAGAAACTACGCCCACGTCTATACGTGTCAGCGTAAAAATATAAATTACGCTCATGTCTACACATGCCAGCGTAAAATCTAAAATATGCTCATGTCTATACATGCCAGCGTAAATTTTTAGAATACGCTCACATCAACATGTGCTAGTGTAAAATTCATAATACGCTCATGTCAACACATGTCAGCGTAAAATTTAGAATACGCTCATGTCAATACATGCCAGCATAAAATTTATAATACGCTCATGTCAACACATGCCAGCGTAAAATTTATAATACGCTCACATCAACATGTGCTAGCGTAAAATTTCACAAGTGAAAGACTTTGTGTAAAACAAAGACTTTAAAACTTTTTATCAACTTTTAATAAGCGTAAAATTTACATAGTCAAAGTTTTTACCCTTTATGTGTAAAAAACTTAGACCAATATATCTGCATAAAAATTTCAAATTAGATTTTCACTAACTTGATTTTTTTTCTTTTTCTTTTGGCAGTGGACTTGCAAGCTCACCCATTCGCAGAAGTCTTTGGTTCATCAGTTGGTATGGTGGGCTCGAATTATGTGGAGAATCTGTCTCATGTAGCGTTTTCCCAATCGAATCCAGACTACCCCGTAGAGAGAGCACAGTTGATAGCTGCCCAAGGGGATAGAATGCTGCTATCCTTGATTAATGGAGAACTGTTGACTTTACTGAATGAACAACAATTTGCAAAACCAGCTTTCTTATTTGGGGATGCAATAGACTGCAAATCGCAAACACACCCCAAAAAGGAGTCTCGGGTGTTCAAATCCGGAGATAGAGCCATGTATCTCCCTGATATGGATAGGGATTACCCCTTGTCCGCATTCATCCATGCCACCCACCCCCGTCAAATGCTGTGGAATCTGACTCCCAGCAGTTATGGAAGACCGGGTAGAATCACATTCAAGAGGGATCAAGCCAATGATATGGGGTATTATGTTAGTGTTCCAAATGGCGGTATTGTTCCTTTCTCTGGTCTCTTGCCAGGATTTACTCCGAGTGAAGATTCGGCTTTAATCCAACCAGTGCAAACCCAGATATTCGTCAACAAGTTCATAAGGGCTGCGGTACTATATCCCCAGACAAACCCTAGGCTACCGAGATGGTTGACTCCATTCAACCAGAACTAGATCCAAATTAGCATTTGGATGATGAAGAACTTCCAGACGGAGCTGAAAGATATCGGCCTGTATGAAGCAGTGGCTTCCACTAGTCAGGGTATACCATCGAACGGTAACTTGTTCATGGCCCTGATGGAGATATACATAAGTTCAACTGGAACTTTTGCGACCCCAAAAGGTGAAATGGGTCTCGCACTCCATGAGATGCAATTCATCTCAAAGCTGCCAGTGGGAGAAGCCCCATATGAAGAATACGTTCCCTCCAACCGGGAACTTGCTGAAATCAGAGAGAAAAACTCTCAGTTGGTTGAGGTATATAAAGAATTGATGTGCCACTACATGATCTGCACTACTATGCATGAGAGTGGATCTCATCTAGCATACATCAACAAGTGGACAACGTATCTCTTCTTCTATATGGATAAAATATCCAAGGATGTTAAAGAAAGATTTCAGGAAAACAAAGCTCCAGCTATCAATACTGGTTCAACCATTCCTGCTGATAAAATTCGAGATATGATGACTGTCTACAAAATCCTGAACAAATATTTGTCTACTAAAACTGGGGAGTTCCCTGCTGGAACTGAAGCCTTGAGCTTCCTCAGATATGGCAGCCAAAAAATCTCCAGGTAAGCCTTGCTGGCAGGCTTCCTTTCTCTATGGTTGAGAAGATGGGTTGTACCGGGAACCAGTACAGTTGATAGAATCCACCGTAACGTACTATGGCCAGCGGTATGTTTGGTGTATAAAGTCAGAATCAACCTGCTATCGGCAATGGTGTGCCGAGTAAACGCAGGTTTGAGTACTTTTGGTGAGGAGCTAATCAACAAAGCTCCTCATCGGAATGTATTCCCCAGGGTAGAAATGCCCTATACTTACTTGATGGGCTGGCTGTTGCACCACAACTACAGATTGTTGCCACCAGGCCCGAGTGATGATGCGGAGGTCTTCATCCAAAAATACAGCAAAGCTACATGGACTGCCACGACAGTGGCAGATTTTTGGGCAGTTTTGAACTATTCTTATGGTTGGAACTTTTTCTGTACCCGGCCACAAGTTCCAGCTGACTGCTTCGGCGTTCAATTCGAAGATGAAGTTGAAGGAGGAGCTTTATTGCCACCATCAGTCTTCAGATGGCTATAGTACATCAGACCCTCTCACTTGATATACAGAAATGAAGACAATTGTGCGTTCGAACCATATCTACCCAGTAGGTTGGCTCGCCAATTTGGGTATGACCAACTTCATGTTGGTAATCCCTCTACTAGTTGCCGTCACTATAGGAAACTGCTTGATGGTGTAAGGGGTTGGAGACATTTTAGTACTGCCCGTACTGGTGCCAAATTCAGAGTCTCAACCGCTACCAGCACTACAGAGCTACGTATTCTTCATACGTATGCTAACTTTTACGCTTCTATCCGTTCCTTCGTCCATGGCTACAACATGAGAGGTAGTCTGATATGGCCCAAGAAAGAAAATGTTAAAGAGCCAGTCAGGGTACCATCAGATATCCCTGACGATGCTGCTGTTCCAGATCTATATCTGGAAGTTATTGCTACAGGAGTTGGGGAAAAGACTGCAAAACCTATTATTATTGGCAAATCCCGTAAGCGGAAACAAAGTGCAGCCGTCACACTTCCAGAGAAAACCCCAGAGAATAAGAAGAAGGCTACCACAAAAAGACCTTCTAGATCAAGAGCCTCTACCCCGGAGAGTGACACTCAGGCGGATGAGCTGCAACATGTAGGATCTTCTTCAGTTCACCCTGGAGAAGGATCTTCAGCACCTCAACTAGCAACACCTGCAATAGTCTTAACTCCAGGACGTCTCAGCTCGGCACTTCATTTAACTCTGTCGCAAAAGGCACAAGTTGCTGAAGACGTCGCCCCAGTACAAACTGGGGATTCGGTGCTTATCCCATCCGATGAACCGGCTATCACTTTTGATGATGAGGATTGGACTGGAGATTATGATGAGTACTTGGCACGTCCTACACATACTCCAGGTAAATATAATTTATACAAAATCCATATAAAACTATGACTTTTGTATATTAACTTATTTTGTTCAATTTTTGTAGGTGTTAACATTACTCCAAAGCTTGTGGCTCCTCCTCCTCCTCAAGAAGATATTTATGAAGAAAACGAGGAATCTGAGGAGGAGGCTTCTTCTTCAGAAGAAGAAGATGCTGAAGAAGAAGTGCTACGAGAGCCTGAAGAGGAGACTCAAGAAGAATGTCCTCCTTCTATGGAGGTACAACAAGATCCAGAAGTACAAACTCAGCCAGAAGATCTTTCTCCTGCTGAGGGCAAAGATAAAGAAGAAAATACAGTAGAAATTACTGTAGATGATGAAATGGCTGCTGAGGAAGAGCTAAATTTTAATGAAGACTCAGTTGTAGAAGAATTCACTACAACGGAAATACTCAAAGAACCTGCAGAGCCAATAGCTGAGGAAGGTGATGAAGGCATACTCAAGTCACCAACTGAAGCTGGAAAAGTTATAATAGCATCCTCTGCTATTACTACTGATCCAGTACAAGTTTCTGAAGAGACAATGCCAGAACCTGAGTCAGCTGCCACAAATATCATTCCACCCGTAACTATCACCGTCACCGAAACTCCCGTAGTTTCAGTTTCTGTCACGACCCGCACCCGCTATAAGGGCACGTGCACGTGACAACGCCCAGCCCTCACCGTAAAAATGGCGTGGAACGCTGTACGTTTTCTACTCTAACAACAGTTTATATATATATCAAAAATCTGTCGATAATATGGTCAACTCCGAACGGAGGACAAGCAATGAATATATATATGAGTGCTCAATCACAACTCTAAGATGATAAAGTAAAGACTGAAAGATAAAGACAACAAGACGATAAAATATAACCTGTCAAGTCCAACACAAAGAATATACAAGTCCAAGTCTCTAATACAATCCATAATAATAATAGTCTCAAAAGTAGCTGGAGACAAGGTCCAGTACAAAAGACCTACTCTAACTAAGCAATAGGTAAAGTCTCGTCAGGCGGAGCTAAGCCCTGCTGGACCAAGGTCTCCAAGTCTAGGCCCACTACGTCATCCGGACCGTAGTAGGTACAGTAATCCCCCTCATCAGCATCTGTAATATTTTGTCAACATATCCAGTCAGGAAGGAACGAGTACAATCTACTAACAACAGTTCACAAGATATGACAAAAGCTATAAGACAGTAAATAGAGAGTATATACAAGAAAATCATGGAATGTATATGTGAGTATCATGGCAAGGTAAGTTGTAAATCTAGAGCTAGAACAAGGAAAAATAACTTATCATGGCATGTACAAGAATCAAGAATCATATATCTAGGTGTGTGATACTAGTTTCAACATGTGGCCGGCTTGGGTCTGCACAAGGTCTACTGATCAGCCAATCCTACGTGGAGTGTAGGATTGGTAGCATTCAAGGTCTACAAGAATAAACAAGGCGGATAATGACCACACATCTACACTAGTACTCCCCGTCCCCGACTGGTAGAGTGGATCCAAGCAAGACACGTTATGACACGGGATTCTACGAGAAGGGAGCAAGTCTCCTCGAGAATCGGTGTCCATATACTGCACAAGAACTACAAGGGGCTTGCACAAGATATACCAAGATAACGAGGAATAACATCTCATGTTGGGATCCATGAATACTAATCCGTGTGACCAATGTGTCGAGAACAAGCATATCTACACTAATTACATAAATTATAATAATCATCGTAAATTGGAAAAGTGTCAGAGAATATACTCGCCTGTAATATGATATGATATGTCAACGGGATCCAATGCTGCGTTTCGAGGACCTATAGAGAACAAGACGTATCAAAACTATGTTTAGGAAATAAAGTCAAATCAAATTAAACTCTATTAAGTCATTCTAGGTCAAGACAAGTCTAGTTGGGTCAACTTTGGTCATGGGAGAGTATTAGAATTCAATCCGAATCAAACTAGGTCAAAAGTTAACTTACAGTTGACTTTTGGTCAACGGGTCAACTCTGGTCAACTCTAGGTCAACCCTAGGTCAATCCTAGGTCAATGGTGACTAATAGTTGACTTTTGGTCAACCGTTCAAGTCTAATGGAATTTGGGACTAAATTGGGTAAAGTGTTGACCCATGTTGACTTTTGGTCTAAAACGTCAACCGTGGTCAACCAAGGTCAAGACTAGGTCTAGACGACTATTTCTAATCATTACCAACCCTTACAACCCATATCCAAGCCTATCTTGACTTCTAAACCCGTATCTTGGCCGTAGGCCAATATCCTAATTTACCCTTTATAAAGGTAAATTTCTAGCCTAGGTGAATACCAAGTTAGCCTACCCACGCTTGGTATTTCGACCCGTGCTCCCTAGGGTAGTAGGTTACTAGCCTAGACATTCGTTACCTACCAAAATACCTAGGTAAAGTGGACGTCTAGTCCATCTTACGGCCCATTGCCGATATCTTGAATATCTCAAGATACGCAATAGTACGGCGCGATACCGTCGTCCTACAACCCCGATTTCAACTCGGGAGCCTACCCGCAAAGTCTAATTTATATAATCTAGGCCTCCCCCAAGTTTCAACTAATACCGACTCTCAGAGCTCCATTTCACCCTCTAACCCGATCTCCCCTAAATCGTTTTCCCACTTTCCCTTCCTATTCTTTTTCTTCTATTTCCTCCTCTTCAATTTCTCCTTCTCTAATTCCTATTCTCCTAATTCTTCTTCTTCTAACTCTTCCCTTCTAATTTTCCTATTCTCCTTATCCTTCTCCTCTCCTTCTTCTTATTATCCTTCTTCCTATTCTTCTTCTAACTCTTCTTCCTATTCTTCTTCTAACTCTTCCTATCCCTCTATATATATATATATATATATATATATATATATATATATATATATATATATATATATATATATATATATATATATATCTAATATATATCTATCTATCCCACTATATATATATATAATCACACACACTTCTATATGTAAATACACACACGCACATACACATTTATATATATACACACACACACTCTCCCTACCACACAAACACACACTCACTCTCACACAAGCACACACACTCTCACACTCACACAAACACACACTCACTCTCACACAAGCACACACTCACACAACCACTCTCATGACACACACTCTCACCACCACTCTCATGACACACAAACACCACCACCACTCTCTCACACAAACACCACTCTCACACAAACACACACACTCTCACACACTCACTACCACTCTCTGTCACGCCCCAGAACCAGAATACTGGAGAGCGGGGACAGACACAGCCAACTACGTATATTGAAATGGAGACCACCTCGATATACGGTCACGGCTGTCTAGAAATATGAGAGTTTACTACAAGCCAACAGTCTCTTACAGTCATGAACAAGCCTAATGTCTCAATCACAAGCAAGTAAGTAAGGTCGCAAGATGTATGATCATTAAATATACAATAATAAGGCATCCCAAATATCACATATTCAGCTGATCATGAAGCTAGTCATTACAAAATGTTAGGACTAGCAAGAGTTAAGTCATACATGATCAACCCTAGGATTTGTTAATCATGTTTACAGCCCGTAGGCAGACAGTAAGTAAAGTGCATCGAGCTAACAGGTGCTCGTCGGCTAAACGCCTCAAAAGAATAGTTTTACAATAGAGTGAGCGAAACAAAATAGAAAACTCACTCGTAGCCCGGGTTCCTTCTAGTCGCCACCATTGGGCTGGAAGCTTGGTAGATCCTCGGGAGCTGCTCCAAAATCTGGCCACACAAAACCAGCTGGGTCAAACCCCAGAAAGAGCAAGTGCCACAAGGGGGCCACGAAATAAGAACAAAAACCAGCAATCAGCACAGAAAATCTAATATTAAAACTAAAATTACGAAAATATGTCAGGATGATATACGACGAGATAACCATGGAACTATTCCGATAGCCAGGTTACAACCCATAAACCAAACAAGGACCGGGGTTGTAACCCTTCATCTGAACAGAGCTTGGTTCCCCACCATTTATCGGCAAGATAAGTAATGTAAGTAATCAAGACAGGAAGCAATCTTGCACGGGATCAAGACATGACTAGACTGGTTATACCTCATTCAATCAATCGCGGCCAAGCAGATACTACGGCTTACTACTTTAACTAACTAGGGTTATCATAGGCCTAATTACTAACAAGATGCAGTGAGATTGTTCCACAGCCACAAGCCCTGCAGACCATCCAGGTTACCCAGGTCGAAAATTAGGGGTTGAATTCAGGTGGGTACATCGTCCGGAAGACAAATGTACCCTTAGGTGACTTAGAGGGTGCAACATGCGACGGTGTGCTGGAAATGTGCCCTACTCGACGGCAGGCTACAGATCCCAAGAGCGCCCAGGTAACGGGATTGCCTGTAGCTGTGTCATCTCTTCATGACTACTGTGTTATTCTAGTTATTAACCTTAATCCATTTTAGTAGGAGCTCCTGACCGTGGTACTCAGGAGTCCCATCCTAGACATGATGCAAGACAGGACAAGTGGATTTAACAATCAAGCAAGAAAGAACCACCCACGGTGTCAAGGCAAGTCAAGTTAAGTTAGCCGTCGCAACAGCATTAAGATAAATCAAGTCAGGGTACTTGTCAGGAGTGCGCCACGGCGGGCCACTATCATGTCAGGTTGGTCATGTCAGGAGTGCACCACTACGGGTCACTGTCGTGTTATGCTAGTTCCTTGTCATATCAAGCCATGTACAATAGTCATTCCAAACATATTAAGTAAAATCAAGTTCATAACAAAAGGCGTAAGGATATAAAATGGGCGTAAAATATTTAATAAAATATCAATATACAGGACAATAGAAGAGTCAAGCTTAAAGACATAAGACCAAAACTCCAAGAGCCAATAGGTTAAGCAAGGGGTCAGGGGAGCAGCGTAGGTGAAAAGTCACGCAAGCCAGAGAGCAGCGTAGGTGAAAAGTCACGCACGCTGAGAGAGCAGCGTAGGTGAAAAGTCACGCACGCTGAGGGAGCAGCGTAGGTGAAAAGTCACGCACGCTGAAGGAGCAGCGTAGGTGAAAAGTCACGCACGCTGAGGGAGTAGCGTATGTGAAAAGTCACGCACGCTACAGGGAGCAGCGTAGGTGAAAAGTCACGCACGCTGAAGGAGCAGCGTAGGTGAAAAGTCACGCACGCTGAGGGAGCAACGTAGGTGAAAAGTCACGCACGCTACAGGGAGCAGCATAGGTGAAAAGTCACGTACGCTGAAGGAGCAGCGTAGGTGAAAAGTCACGCACGCTGAGGGAGCAGCGTAGGTGAAAAGTCACGCACACTCAAGGGAGCAGCGTAGGTGAAAAGTCACGCACGCTCAAGGAGACACGCTTCCAACAGGAAGCGTACTCAAGCCTGCGTACGCAGCACTAAAGAGCACGCGTAGCTCAGGGTGCGTAAGCTAAACAGCTCTGCACACTGCTCACTGTCTTCTCCAAACAGCAAGAACACCATGGATGAACCCAAGGCTACACAGCATCATAACTTGGCCATCCGAACTCCAAATCCGGATTTCCAAAGTCCCAACTTGGGTAGAATTGAATGCTCTTCCATATGGAAACATCAAAAACCCATAAAATCCAACTTAAGTAGCTCAAACCATGCAAAATCCGAAAATAGATATAACTTAGATCCACAACAATGGAGGCTCCAGATCACAAAATACCAAGTTCTAATGTTGATCACCATGTCCTAATCTAGCAAATGAACCAAGAAAATAGGGCTCTCATGAAGTGGCAAGGTGCACTTGCCTAGGGTTAGGAGAGTTGTGGAGGAAGGAGAAGAAGAAGAAGAAGGAATTAATGGTGGAAGTTATGAGGAGAGAGAGTGGTAGGTGGGGGTTATAAAGAGGGGGAGTTGTGGTGTGTTGAAGGTGGAGTGTAGGTTAAGGTGTGCCAATACATAATAAACCAAATCAAACCAACCCAATCCAACCAATTAAAATCGAACCAACCCAATAAAACTGAGCCATGCCAAAACCCAAAATACGAGAAATACCAAAATTCCACAAGTCGAGAAAATAAAATACATGCCAAAATCCAGATACGAGTAAAAATACGAAATACGGGAAAATACGGAAAGTACGGGAAATGAGGGTGACACTCTCACACACCACCACCACCATTCTCACACACCATCACCACCCTCATTCCTCTACACACACACACACACAAATTCATATAATTATATATACACCTATATATACATATATACATATATATACATATATACATACCACTTTAATTAAGAAAACCCCCAATTAAATCTCTAACCTAGATTTCTAGGAAAACCTATGAAATCTATGGGCAAAATGTAGAAAATCCTCTTCTCTACATTTATTGCAAAGGAATAAATGAAATAGAGGAATTAATGGGAAGTTAATAGGCTTACCTAATGGATTTCCTTTGAAGAAGAGCTTGGAAAGAAAGAAAGAAATTTGAGAGAGAGAGAGAGAGAGAGAGTTTACTTTATGAAGAAGCAAAGGGAAGGGGGCTCTACTTGGCCGGCCATGGTGGGGGCTTAGTGGGTTTGGGTGTGGATCCACTAAGCCTCCAACCTATTAGACTTAGGTTGGGTTCGGGTTTGGTTCGGTTCGGTTTAATTCTAATTAACTAATCAAGCCTCTAAAATGACTAATTAAGCCATGAAAGTTGGGTTTATGGTTTCTAGCCTAATTAGGATGGTATGTGGGCCAAGCCCAGCTAGTATGTGGGTCCCACTAGTGTCCAGGCTACCCGGGTCTCCAACTTAAGTCCGAATTGGATAAAATCCAAACCAAATCAAATAAATCCCTGAAAATCATATAAAATCAAATAAAATTCCTAAAAATTATAAAACTTGAAAAATGACGAAAATACACCTAATTCGAAAACTGGGGGTGATAAATCTACCCCCCTTAAAAAAATTTCGTCCTCGAAATTGAATGAGAACTAACACAGCAATCATGAATTGAACAAGGAAGAAAAAGAAAGAAATTTACCTCAAGGCTCGAAGAGATGTGGAAATCGCTCCCGCATGTCATCTTCCCTCTCCCAGGTCGACTCACCTGGAGAGTGGTGTCTCCATGCAACACGAACCAAGGGAATGACCTGGTTCCGGAGCACCTTCTCTCTTCGGTCCAAGATCTCAACCGGCTTCTCTGGATAGCTGAGTGTCGGTCCCACTTCGATCTTGGAGTGGTCTAAGACGTGACTGGGATCTGCCACGTACCGTCTCAGCTGCGATACGTGGAACACGCAATGCACTCCCTCTAGTGCGGGCGGTAACTCCAGTCGGTAAGCCACTGCACCGACCCTGCCCAAGATACGGAATGGTCCGATGTATCGTGGACTAAGCTTCCCGCCGCCACCAAAACGAATCGTGCCACGCGTCGGAGAAATCCGCAGGAACACAAGATCATCAACCTAGAACAAAAATACAAGACTTAGAGCTTGATCTAAAACAATTACAATCAGACTCAAATACTAGAAAAATCTAAACTATACCTCAAACTCCAACGGCCTCCGGTGGCTATCGGCCCAATGCCGCTGCCTATCCTGCGCCACCCGAAGTCTATCTCTGATAACCCTGACCTTCTCTGCAGCATCCACCACCATCTCAGGGCCAAGCAAAACCCTCTCGCCGGCATCATCCCAAGACAAGGGAGTACGGCACCTCCGTCCGTATAGAGCCTCGAAAGGTGACATCTCTATACTGGCTTGGTAGCTGTTGTTGTAAGCAAACTCTACCAAGTGAAGGTGGTCCTCCCAAGATCTCCCGAAGTCCAAGACACAGGTACGCAGCATATCTTCGAGGGTCTGAATCATCCTTTCCGACTGCCCGTCTGTCTGGGGGTGGTATGCGGTACTAAACTTGAGCGATATGCCCAAGCTAAGCTGCAAACTCCTCCAAAAGTGGGAAGTGAATCGGCTGTCCCGATCTGAGACTATACTCACTGGAACCCCGTACAATCGGGCTATCTGTCGCACGTACATCTCGGCCAACCTCTCCGTTGACAAACCCACCTTGAAAGGCAAAAAGTTGGCCGATTTGGTCAATCGATCAACAATGACCCAAATCGCATCCTTTCCTCCTGGAGAGCGCAGAAGCCCAGATACAAAGTCCATAGTGATATGCTCCCACTTCCACTCAGGAATGGATATTGGCTAGAGCAATCCACTGGGTCTCTGCCTCCCGGCCTTCACCTGCTGGCACACCAAGCATCTCGAAACAAACTGAGCCACCTCACGTTTCATGCCATACCACCAAACATGCTGTCTCAAGTCTCTATACATCTTGTTGACTCTTGGATGCATAGAGTACTGAGAATGGTGCGCCTCCTGAAGAACCTCCTCCCAAAGTCCTCCGCTCGGTACGTACAATCTGGTACCATGCCTCAACGACCCATCCCCCGCTATAGAGAACTCATCCAACAGTCCTGCCTGGACCTGCTCCCTGATGACTCTCAGAGCCTCATCCTCAAACTGAGCTGCCCTGACTCTGTCCATCAGCTCCGACTGCACCTAGAGACCCCACATCTGCGCCTCGAACCCTGGAACTATCACCTCTATGCCCAAGCTCTCCAGATCTGCCAGAAGGTGACGATCTATCGTCAAACACATGGCCACGGGATACCTGCTCAAAGCATCCGCGACCACGTTGGCCTTCCCCGGATGGTACTGTAAGGATATATCAAAATCTTTTCTCAGCTCTAACCATCGCCTCTGCCTTATATTCAGCTCCTTCTAGGTAAACACGTACTTCAAGCTCTTATTATCAGTATAGATCTCAACTCGCTCTCCGTACAGATAGTATTTCCACAGCTTCAAAGCAAAGATGACCGCTGCCAGCTCCAGATCGTGGATAGGGTAGTTCCTCTCATGAGGACGTAACTGCCTAGATGCATAGGCAATCACCTTCTCGTGCTGCTGAAGAACGCAACCCAAACCCCGTCCTGAAGCATCTCTGTAGATCGTATAACCACCAGATCCAGATGGCAACGTCAAGATAGGAGCTGTAGTCAACCTCGCCTTCAGCTCCTCGAAGGCGGCCTGGTACTCCTCGGACCAAACAAACTCCTCGTCCTTCCTGGTAAGGCGGGTCATCGGCTGGGCAATCCTGGAAAAGTCCTGCACGAACCTCCGGTAATAACCTGCCAGACCCAGAAAACTCTGAACCTCTGCTACTAAGCTTGGCGTAGACCAGGATTCCACCATAGAAATCTTCTTCGGATCCACTGAAATCCCCTCGCCAGAGACAACATGGCCTAGGAACTCCACGCGATCCAAGAAGAACTCGTACTTGGACAGCTTCCCATACAGCTGCTCCCTCCTGAGAGTGTCCAACACAATCCTCAGGTGCTCCTCATGCTCCTCTGGTGTCTTTGAATAGATGAGAATGTCATCAATGAAGACCACCACGAACTTGTCAAGGTATTGATGAAATACCTTGTTCATCAAGTTCATGAATACCGCCGGGGCGTTGGTGAACCCAAACGGCATGACGGTATACTCATACTGGCCATAGCGAGTCCAAAATGCAGTCTTCGGAATGTCATCCCGCTTCACCTTCAGCTGATGGTACCCGGTACGCAAGTCGATCTTCGAGAACACCCTCGTCCCGCTCAACTGGTCGAACAAGTCATCAATCCTTGGCAAAGGATACTTGTTCTTAATGGTAAGGTTGTTGAGCGCCCTGTAATCAATACACAGACGTACCGTACCATCCTTCTTGGGGACGAAAAGAACTGGCGTGCCCCAAGGTGAAGAACTAGATCGAATAAAGCCCTTGTCCTCCAGCTCGTCGACCTGTTTCTTCAGCTCCGCTAACTCACTGTTGTTGATTCTAAAGACGTGCTGGAAGATAGGCTCAGTGCCCGGCACTAGGTCTATAGAAAACTCAACATCACGATCTGGCGGCATCCCGGGCAGCTCCTCGGGAAAGACATCCAAGAACTCAGCAATGAGTGGATGTGGCAACACTGACCCCGCCAACAACGCTCCGCAGAATCCATCTCCCTGCTCCGCTGCACCCCTGGTGAACTCATACTCCGGCTCTCCAGGCGGCCTAAACAGAATCCTGCCCCCTCTGCAGTTGATGCTAGCATTGTGCATGCTCAACCAGTCCATACCGAGTACCACATCGTAACTCGGAAGTGGCATTACGAGCAAACACGCACTCAGCTCCCGGCCTCTCAAAGAAATTCTTCGCCCCTTGCAAACATTATTAACCAGGATGATGCCATTCCCAGTCATAATCTTGCAAGTCCTACCAAGATACTCAGCAATTATATTGTGCCTAAGAGCAAAAGAAACAGACACAAAACTGTACATAGTACCAGAATCAAACAAGGCTAAAGCTGAAAAAGAATCGAGCAGAATAGAACCTGCGACAACATCCGCAATAGGCTCCATCTCCTCGGCTGCAAGAGCAAAGGCTCTACCCTGACCACCCCGCTGCTGGTGGTGCTGAACAAACCACTGCTGCTGGGTCGAAAGTGGACCCCTCGACTGTACTGCAGGTACTCTCGCCGGTGCCCCCTGAGCTGCTACCGCTCCACGGGCTACCCTGCGAGGGTTCGCAGGACAATCCCTCAACTGATGTCCAGCCTCCCCGCAGTAGAGGCACATGCCCAGCCTCTTCCGACAGACCTTCCAGATGTGACCGGGCTTCTTACAGTAGCCACAAAAAACCCCATGTTGTACCTGCCTCTGCTGAGTGTGCTGCACCTGCTGAACCGGTGCTCTGGCCTGAATCTACGGCTAGTGATGCTGGAAAGAACGATGCTGAAGCTGAGGGCGCTTAGCAGCCCCCACGCTGCTAGTAGCCCCCGAGAAAAGATCACGCTCCCTCTTGGGCTTCAAGCCCCACTTCCGCTCTACCTTGCGGGCCTCCGCGTAGATCTGGGTATAAGTCTCATAGAAGGAGGAAATGAGGATCTTGATATCCCAAGTCAGCCCCTCCCTGAAATGGCTCGCCCTGATCTTTGGGTCTCGAACCATGTACTCTGCGTATCGGCTCAGATGGCCGAACTCCGCGGCGTACTCCTCCACAGATAAACTGCCCTGCTGCAGATCCTGGAACTGCCGCACCAGATCGATCTTGTCCGTGGGGGAAAAGAACTTCTCCTTGAAGAGGAGCTTGAACTCTGCCCAAGTATGGCCCTCTCCAGCTAGGGCTGGCTCATTTCTGAACCAGGTGTGTGCAATGTCTAGCAACTGCAAACCTACCGCCTTGACCTTCAGGTCGTCTGCCAGGCGGGAGGCCCTAATCTGCCGCTCGATATCCTTGAGCCAATCATCTGCATAGACCACACCCTCGGTCCCGCTAAAGTCACGGGGCTCGAGCTTCTTGAAGTCCTGGATATCTCCGTACCTCGGTCGCGTCCCCTGATGCGGAGCCCTCTGCTCCACGGCTGCAAGGGCCAACTGATGGGCATCCTCCATGCCCTGACGTATCGCATCTGTCTGCCTCTGCTGAGCATCGGCCTCGGCTCTCTGAGTCTCCAGCATATGCTGGAGGAAAGTAAGCATATACCCAATATCTGTAGGCAGAGGAGGTAGAGGTGGAAGTATGTCTGCAACTAGCAGAAGAATTCGCTGCACAGCAGGAGGAAGGGCGCCCGTATCAACCACTGGTACTGTGGCCAGAAAAGTCGTAGCAACCCCAGGGTCAGCCCTCGTAACTAGCGGAGGAGCGCCCCCAAGAGCTGCTGTTTCCGACACCCCGACTGCAGCAGGAGTGTCCGGATCAGGTCCGCGAGTCATAGCAGACCTCTCCACGTCCGTGGACTCAGGATGCTGGGACCTGGTCTGCACCATCCTGAAGACAAATTGAAAGAATATGGCACAAGAAGAATTATATCAAAGGAGGACAGCTAGAAAACAGTAAATCAATATCAAAGACGGTAAGCAAGATAAGCAAGGAAAGATCCTACTGTGATTGAGCACTCTTAGCCTACTACCTCCTATGTGTAACACAGGCTCGTAGCCAACACTCTAAGACGAGTGCCGCTACGACAACGCACTAATTGCGACTTCAGGACCTGCATGGGCCACCACTAAAAATGTGTCACGACCCGTACCCGCTATAAGGGCACGTGCACGTGACAACGCCCAGCCCTCACCGTAAAAACGGCATGAAACGCTGTAGGTTTTCTACTCTAACAACAGTTTATATATATATCAAAAATATGTCGATAATATGGTCAACTCCGAACGGAGGACAAGCAATGAATATATATATATGAGTGCTCAATCACAACTCTAAGATGATAAAGTAAAGACTGAAAGATAAAGACAACAAGACGATAAAATATAACCTGTCAAGTCCAACACAAAGAATATACAAGTCCAAGTCTCTAAAACAATCCATAATAATAACAGTCTCAAAAGTAGCTGGCGACAAGGTCCAGTACAAAAGACCTACTCTAACTAAGCAATAGGTAAAGTCTCGTCAGGCGGAGCTAAGCCCTGCTAGACCAAGGTCTCCAAGTCTAGGCCCACTACGTCATCCGGACCGTAGTAGGTACAGTAATCCCCCTCATCAGCATCTGTAATATTTTGTCAACATATTCAGTCAGGATGGAACGAGTACAATCTACTAACAACAGCTCACAAGATATGACAAAAGCTATAAGACAGTAAATAGAGAGTATATACAAGAAAATTATGGAATGTACATGTGAGTATCAGGGCAAGGTAAGCTGTAAATCTAGAGCTAGAACAAGGCAAAAAAACTGATCATGGCATGTACAAGAATCAAGAATCATATATCTAGGTGTGTGAGTACTAGTTTCAACATGTGGTCGGCTTGGGTCTGCACAAGGTCTACTGATCAGCCAATCCTACGTGGAGTGTAGGATTGGTAGCATTCAAGGTCTACAAGAATAAACAAGGCGGATAATGACCACACATCTACACTAGTACTCCCCGTCCCCGACTGGTAGAGTGGATCCAAGCAAGACACGTTATGACATGGGATTCTACGAGAAGGGAGCAAGTCTTCTCGAGAATCGGTATCCATATACTGCACAAGAACTACAAGGGGCTTGCAAAAGATATACCAAGATAACGAGGAATAACATCTCATGTTGGGATCCATGAATACCAATCCGTGTGACCAATGTATCGAGAACAAGCATATCTACACTAATTACATGAATTATAACAATCATCGTAAATTGGAAAAGTGTCAGAGAATGTACTCGCCTGTAATATGATATGATATGTCAACGGGATCCAATGCTGCATCTCGAGGACCTATAGAGAATAAGACGTATCAAAACTATGTTTAGGAAATAAAGTCAAATCAAATTAAACTCTATTAAGTCATTCTAGGTCAAGACAAGTCTAGTTGGGTCAACTTTGGTCATGGGAGAGTATTGGAATTCAATCCGAATCAAACTAGGTTAAAAGTTAACTTACAGTTGACTTTTGGTCAACGGGTCAACTCTGGTCAACTCTAGGTCAACCCTAGGTCAATCCTAGGTCAATGGTGACTAATAGTTGACTTTTGGTCAACCGTTCAAGTCTAATGGAATTTGGGACTAAATTGGGTAAAGTGTTCACCCATAGTTGACTTTTGGTCTAAAAAGTCAACCGTGGTCAACCAAGGTCAAGACTAGGTCTAGACGACTATTTCTAATCATTACCAACCCTTACAACCCATATCCAATCCTATCTTGGACTTCTAAACCCGTATCTTGGCCGTAGGCCAATATCCTAATTTACCTTTTATAAAGGTAAATTTCTAGCCTAGGTGAATACCAAGTTAGCCTACCCACGCTTGGTATTTCGACCCGTGCTCCCTAGGGTGGAAGGGTACTAGCCTATACATTCGTTACCTACCAAGATACCTAGGTAAAGTGGACGTCTAGTCCATCTTACGGTCCATTGTCGATATCTTGAATATCTCAAGATACGGAATGGTACGGCGCGATACCATCGTCCTACAATCCCGATTTCAACTCGGAAGCCTACCCGCAAAGTCTAATTTATATAATCTAGGCCTCCCCCAAGTTTCAACTCATTTCGACTCTCGGAGCTCCATTTCACCCTCTAACCCGATCTTCCCTAAATCGCTTTCCCACTTTCCCTTCATATTCTTCTTCTTCTATTTCCTCCTCTTCAATTTCTCCTTCTCTAATTCCTATTCTCCTAATTCTTCTTCTTCTAACTCTTCCCTTCTAATTTTTCTATTCTCCTTATCCTTCTCCTCTCCTTCTTCTTATTATCCTTCTTCCTATTCTTCTTCTAACTCTTCTTCCTATTCTTCTTCTAACTCTTCCTATCCCTCTATATATATCTATATATATCTAATATATATCTATCTATCCCACTATATATATATATATATAATCACACACACTTCTATATGTAAATACACACACACACATACACATTTATATATATACACACACACACTCTCCCTACCACACAAACACACACTCACTCTCACACAAGCACACACACTCTCACACTCACACAAACACACACTCACTCTCACACAAGCACACACTCACACAACCACTCTCATGACACACACTCTCACCACCACTCTCATGACACACAAACACCACCACCACTCTCTCACACAAACACCACTCTCACACAAACACACACACTCACTACCACTCTCACACACCACCACCACCATTCTCACACACCATCACCACCCTCATTCCTCTACACACACACACACAAATTCATATAATTATATATACACCTATATATACATATATACATATATATACATACCACTTTAATTAAGAAAACCTCCAATTAAATCTCTAACCTAGATTTCTAGGGAAACCTATGAAATCTATGGACAAAATGTAGAGAATCCTCTTCTCTACATTTATTGTAAAGGAATAAATGAAATAGAGGAATTAATGGGAAGTTAATAGGCTTACCTAATGTATTTCCTTTGAAGAAGAGCTTGGAAAAGAAAGAAAGAAATTTGAGAGAGAGAGAGAGAGAGAGAGTTTACTTTGTGAAGAAGCAAAGGGGAGGGGGCTCTACTTGGCCGGCCATGGTGGGGGCTTAGTGGGTTTGGGTGTGGATCCACTAAGCCTCCAACCCATTAGACTTAGGTTGGGTTCGGGTTTGGTTCGGTTCGGTTTAATTCTAATTAACTAATCAAGCCTCTAAAATGACTAATTAAGCCATGGAAGTTGGGTTTATGGTTTCTAGCCTAATTAGGATGGTATGTGGGCCAAGTCCAGCTAGTATGTGGGTCCCACTAGTGTCCAGGCTACCCGGGTCTCCAACTTAAGTCCGAATTGGTTAAAATCCAAACCAAATCAAATAAATCCCTAAAAATCATATAAAATCAAATAAAATTCCTAAAAATTATAAAACTTGAAAAATGACGAAAATACCCCTAATTCGAAAACTGGGGATGACAGTTCCAGATACGGCTGGAACAACAAATGTTGAGGACCCTATTTCTGAGACTCCCGAGAGTCAGTTAGCTTTGGTAGCAGTAACAACAACGACTACACCTCAGCCTACTACCAAGGCATCAGCATCTGCTCCTAGTCTTCAAAGAAGAGACTTGGTAGATATCGCTGCAACGCCAAGTTCAAGTATAGAAATGAATCTCTTAGTTGAGATTCATACTGAAACTTTTTATAAGACTCTGGCAGCTTTAATCAAGATGGTCCTGAATAGGGGCCTCAATTATGAAAGTTTGAAGGCGACGATGGCTCTTACCATCAGAAATGTTGCTATGTTCAATGATGCGGCGAGAGCAGCAGCATTAGAGAAAATCGTGGAGGGACTTGAACAGCCCATCAGAGAGTATCTTAAGCTGTCAAGTGAAACCGTTGAAAGTCTCATCCAAGAAGAGTATGACGCCTTATCGGCCGATTACCTCGTTCGGGAGACGAGATATAATGAAGCCCTCCATGAATATAGCATAAAAGTCGCCAAAGAAAAAGCTTTTTTGGCTGGAATAAAGCCTGAGCTGGATAGCCATAGAGCAGCCTATGATACCTCGAATATGAAAATTCATCAACAAAATGATAAAATTCGAGAAGTTGAGGCTGAGCTGGCTCGCTTGAAGGCAGAGAGGGAGCAGATGATCATGGCTCGGGACCAGCACCTAACTCAGAGCTCAATTTTGAAGAACAGGCCTACGGAGCTGAATCTACTATCAGAACTCTTGATGAAGCTAAGGATAAGCTGATAGTCAGCTTTGCTGGACTTTCTTATATTTGTACTCCCGAAGCTCGACGTGCCGCAGCCACCAAGACTGTTTGAGCTCTCGTGATAAGCGTCTAGCAGAGCTGCAGAAATTACTTCAAGATATCTCTGCTCCGCCTTAGGAAAATTAAAGAGCTCTTGTAATCTTTTATCTTGTTCATTCTGTAATGTTCACAAGAAATGAATAAAATATTTGTTTTGTGATCCTATCATTTATTTTGAATTTAAACAATAGGTATGAGATAGAAAACACTTATCAGAGGTAATATGGACATGACAAGTCTTCTAAACTCAATAAATTGTATCTATCCAGAGGTAATATGGACATAATAGATAATGAAATCTCGTTTTCTGTTTAGAGTATACAATACTATCAGAGGTAATATGGACGTGACAGATCGTAACAACTCAAAGAAAAATAGATTAATATCTATTCAAAGGCCAAATGGACATGATAGATAGGAAAAATAAGCAGACTTAATATTTATTCAGAGGTCATGAAAATATGATAAATAATAAATCCAACTTTTTAATCAACTGGTAAGATAAAAGATTAAAATTTCTCTCCAAGCTTAACCAAACATTGGTAGCTGGGGAATAAGGAAGAAGTTCAAACATAATATTTCTTCAGGAATTTGCCATTGATCGGCATCATGAGCAAATCTCCATTAGGTTTAGACAACCTATAGGCACCGTTGAAGAAAACTGTCTCGATAACATAAGGGCCTTCCCATTTTGCTTGGAATTTCCCTTTGCTCTTATGAGTCATCACCATCGGTCTTCGAACAGCTAGTACTAATTCACCAATTTTGAATATCCTCTTTTTAACTTTACGATTGAAAGTTCGGGATATGCGGGCTTGACAGAGCTCAATATGCTGTTGTGCTTGAAGACGCTTTTCGTCCAATCCTTCAAGTTCTTGGAGTCGTAAGCGATCATTGTTCTCTGTAGTTAGTTCATTAGCAATGGCTATTCGAAGAGATGGAATCTGGATTTCCAGTAGAAGAACAGTCTCACACCCGTAAACTAATAAAAATGGTGTAAAACCAGTAGGAGTTCGGACTGTCGTTCGATAAGCCCATAAACATTCTCCAAGTTTCTCATTCCAATCACGTTTATTAGAAGAGACGAACTTTTTGAAAAGTTTGATGATCGTCTTGTTGAAAGCTTCGGCTAAACCATTAGCAACTAGATTATAAGCCATAGAAGCCAGATTTTGAATCCGATTCTTATCACAGAACCGATAAAATGCCTGACTGGCAAATTGTGGTCCATTGTCATGAATTATCCGTCTAGGAATCCCGAAGCGATAAATGACATGGTGTTTGATGAAGCTAACCACATTGGACGTCTTTACTTCAACAAGGGGAACTGCTTCCGCCCATTTAGAAAAGTAATCGGTTATAGCTAGGATAAACCGATGTCCTTTGACAGAAGAAGGGTTAATCGGACCAATAATATCCATGCCCCAAGCTTCGAAGGGCCAAGAAGCTGCTGTAGGATATAGGAATTCAGACGGTTGGTGAATAAAATTAGCATGAATCTGACATGCTTTACATCGTCTGGCGTAATCTACAGCATCTGCTATCATGGATGGCCAATAATACCCCATTTTTTGAATGTGGTCCTGTAATTTCGGACCAGGTTGATGAGCACCACAAACACCATCATGAGCTTCACGGAGTATTTGCTTAGCTTTATTCTCTGAGAGGCAGCGTAGCAACAGTCCATCATAAGAACGACGATATAACATATGTAAAGAAGAATCATAATAGAATCGAAATGATCGTCTCTTGACTGATGCAGCTTCTTTTGGATCTTCAGGTAAAATCCTATGAAGTGCGTAGTCAATAAATAGACTTCTCCAATCCCTCTGTTGGGAACTTGATTCTGTAATATAACTCTGTTCAATATGCAGATTATTCTTAACATAGAATAAGTCTCGATCCAACAAAGTAATGGTATTTTGTCTTCGAATTAGAACAGCTAAATCTGCCGCTAAACTAGCAAGAGCATCAGCTTCCAAATTCTGAGAACGTGGTACAAATTTAATGAAGAATCCTTTGAATAAAAGGACCAATTCGATTACCACTTGATGATAAGGGATGAGGTCAGGATTTCTGACTTCATACGTCCCTCTAACCTAATTAACAATCAGTTGAGAATCTCCATAAGCTTCCAGGAACTCGATGTCCAATTGTTTTGCTACTTGGAGACCAATCAGCAGAGCATTATATTATGCGACATTGTTGGAGCATGGCTCATTGAGAGAATAAGCGCGGTAAATAACCATTTTGTCAGGAAAAACCAAGACGATTCCTACTCCGGAGACGATATTGCCCTTAGGTCCAACCCGTGATGCTCCATCAAAGTATAATTGCCAAATGTCATCCTTTAAAGTCATGTTGCAATCCACAACTTCATCTGGAATGTCCTCATATAACTTCGATGTTTTAGGTATAGGGTGAGCTGCTAAGAAATCAGCTAATGCTTGACCCTTCACTAATTTTTGAGGTACATAGACTATATCATAGGAAGTGAGCAACATCGCCCAGGTGGCTAATCTGGAGTTAAGAATGCTTGGTTTTCTCATCAATACCCGAATAGAATTTATTCTGGAGATGACATGGATAGTCTGTCCTGACACATAATGTCTTGTCTTTTAAACAGCAAAAACCAGGGCCAGACATTCCTTTTCTACAGGAGTATACCTGTGTTCAGCTCCGACCATCATTCGGCTAAGATAATAAATTGCATGTTCATGACCCATATCACTTTTCTGTGCAAGAAGAGCACCAAGTGAATGATCCAAGGCTCGAACATATAGCAAAAATGGTCTCCCTACCACTGGGGGTACCAAAATAAGTGAATTTGTAAGGTATTGCTTGATGTCAATGAAAGCTTTCTGACATGCTTTATCCCAAACAAATGATACACCTTTCTTTAATAAACGGGAGAAAGGTTGACATCTCTCAGAAAGATTGGATATAAATCTCCTGATATAAGCAATACCTTGGAAGCCGCGGAGTTCTTTTAGATTGCGTGGAGGACGCATTTCAAGAATTGCTTTGATTTTATCAGGATCAACATGGATACCCTGAGAAGTGATGACAAATCTCAAAAACTTGCCACCGAAAACCCCTAAGAAAGACTTAGTAGGGTTCATTTTCAATTGATGCTGGCGCATCAATTCAAATACTGTCTTCAAGTCTTGAATGTGATCATCTTTTGATCGACTTTTGACAGCAATGTCATCTACGTAACATTCAACTGTCTTTCGTAGATGTTCTTGAAAGATGTTGCTCATGGCCCGTTGATACCTGGCACCGACGTTTTTAAGACCAAACGGCATAGCCGTATAGCAGTAGACTCCAAGGGGTGTACGAAAAGCAGTATGCTTCTCATCTCCTGGATGCATCTTAATCTGATTGTATCCTGAGAATCCATCCACGAAAGACATGCGTTCAAAACCGCATGTATTGTCTATCATGACATCAGTAATTGGAAGTGGAAATTCGTCCTTTGGACAAGCTGCATTAAGATCTCGAAAATCTATGCAAACTCGGACTTTTCCGTTCTTCTTCATAACAGAAACAATGTTGGCAACCCAGTCTGGGTGTTGTTCTTCACGAACAAAGCCACATGTAATCAATTTTTTGACTTTCACTTCAATTGCATCCATCATATCTGGTCGAAAATGCCGCTGCTGTTGTTTCACAGGCTTGGCATTAGGAAAAATATTGAGTTTATGAGTAGCAACTTTAGGATCTAATCCTGGCATATCCTCATAACTCCATGCAAAGATATCAACATAATCTTTAATCAATTGTATCAACTCTTCCTTTTCATCTTCAGAAAGATTTTTACTGATGAATATTGGTTTGGATGTAGTTCCATCACCAATGTCAATCTGAACAATCTCATCCTCTGTAGGTGGCTGTCGCTGTTCAAAACGAAGCTCCCATTGAGTGTCCATTTGCTGTGCCCAATGATCATTCTCAAATGACTCAGATTCATCGTCAGTTTGAACCATGTTAACTGAGAATACACACTCAGATTCATCATAATAGTCTTCTCTATAAGGTGAAGAACTGGAAGAAAATTCGTCTTTATGTATATGGGATGTATCCGACTCGATGAATTGGACTTCTTCAGAATCTGAGGATTGTGAAGAATTGGAAGAGAATTCTTCTTATATATTCTCATTAGATATGTAGGATGGATCGTATCCCAACCCATGTCGAGTTTTCTGGCAAAAGGGATCACCACATAATGGTAACCGTCTACCCTTTTCCTTGATTAAGACCTGGCATAGTTTTTAAATCATATCCCATACTTTGAATAATCTTGAGAGATTGTTGACTATATTTGTCGATTCGGATTCTTCCTTTATCTTTATCTCTAAGATCATCTGTCTGAGCCACAGGGATATTTCTAGCCAGACCAAACACAATTTGGTGCTTATTTTTCTTATTAGACGGAACCACAAAATAGGATTCTTCGTGACGTCTATAAGTTACACAAGCTTGTGATGAAGCAGCTACAGGAAGAAGATAGGGAGAAGATATTAGAAACTTTTGAGCATAAGGTCCTACATCGACATGAGGAGGAAAAGAATTTTCTTTATGGTCAATGTATAAAGTTTCCTCTGTATCTATGTGTAACACCCAGTTTTCCAAATGAGGGTAATTTTGAAATTTTGTAATTATAATTATTATTTATTGATAATTATTTTATATTATGATTTTTTGTGATTTTTAATCATTTTAAACTATTTAAAATTATGACTGGTGATTTTGATATTTTACTATTGTTGGTTTTAATTTCGAGGAATTTGTCACCCCCAGTTTTCAGGAACAGGGGTATTTTTGTCATTTTGTATTTTTAAAATATTTTTGAAATTTATTTTATTATTATGATATTATTTTGGGGTTATTTAAGTCGGGTTCGAATTTCAGCTCAATCCGACTTGAAACGGGGATCGGGGTAGTTTTGACAATAGTGGGCCCACACACTAGTTAGCCATGGCCCACATGACATTTATTTTAGTTAGTGACTAGGCTAAATTATTTTGGCTAGGATTAATTAGATTAGTGTTCTAGGAATGACCAAACTAGCCCCCGACTTAAACCCTTTTCCTAATACTAATAGCTAGAGGGGGGTATTTTAGACATTATAAATAGGTCCAAATCAGCCCATTAGGGTCGGCCAAGTAAAGGGGGGATAGGCTCTAGCCATTTGTCATTTTCCATTTCCATTCTCTCTCTTGTTCTTCCCCAATTTAGTTAGAGAGCAATCCCTAGAAATTTCTCCACCAAATCCTTCTATTTCTCCACCAAATCTTTTTCTTTTCTTCTCCATTCTAGCCAAGGAGGAAGCTACCCAAATTTGGGAGGATTCGGAGCTCGTTCGTGTCCTTTTGGAATCTCTACGTGTCGGTGTCGCTTCAGGAAGGCTTTTCTTCGATTCGATCTATCGGGAGGTATAAATCCCTTCTCCTTTTCATCCCTACATGCATATAGGTTGATTTTTGACCTATAGGAATAACCCCCATGGTTGTATCTCCATTTGTGTCTATTTCGTGTCCTTTTGGAGACTTCTAGGAGTGTCCTATGTGTAGGATCGTGTCCTAGTGGAAAAAATCCCTATTGGACACATGTATTTTATCATATATTGTTTAAATGATTATTAGAGATTTAATCTCAGATTTCTATAGTTTAGAGATGTGTTTTCCATGTATCATATTGTATCATAATAATTTATATATGTATATATATATATTTGGTTATATATATATATGTATTAATGTCTCTATATTTTATTTTATTTTAATGTCTCTCTATATATATATATATATGTATATATATATATATGGTGTCTAATTTATATGTGTATAAGTGGTGTGTCATGTGTGTTTCATTGTGTCCATGTTTGGGTGAGATTTCGGCCAAGGGGTAAGGGATGAGGGAATGTAGAGTTGGTGTTATGTATATGTGTGTGTTGTATAGAGTTAGAGAGGGTAAGAGAATAGAAGGATATTAAGGAAAGAAATTGAGAGTGATAGAGGGATAGAGAGAGTGGGATTTGAAGGGGAAATGGGGGAGGACTACTGCTACAAACAGCAGCTGTAGCAGGGCATTATCCTGCTGCAAACAGCAGTATGTGTGGAGGAAATCCAGCCCATAGCAGCCTAATATCTGTCCCATACACCCCCAATGATTCAGCCCTTGTAGCAGGGCATCGGCAGCTCCATATCACCCTTAAACACCCTCCCACATCAGCCACTAACATGTCCTAAATAGGCCCTTGACAGTCCCATAAACAGCCCATGTATAGAAGCCCCAAAACCTGTCAAAACAGTCCCTAAGACTACCCCTAAATCAGTGCCAAACCTGTCCTATTGTATACATTTCAGCCCCTAGATGACAGCTCCTAGACACCATATGGCTGCTCCTAAATCAGTCCTTATTTTCCCCACATTCCAGTCCCTATAGCCTACAAAATTAGCCCATGAAACACCCCATTAGCAGTCCATGTAACCCCCTTCTTGGCTGTCCTAAACAGTCCACTAAACCATCACCAATTCAGTCCACATTGCAATCCAATATTAGCCCCCTTAGCAAGCCACATAGCTGCCCATTTATCAGTCCATCCATGACAGCCAAAACATGTCATTAACATGCCCAACTTCAGTCCAAATTCCAGCCCTAAACCTGCCCTTTGACACACCCTAAACAGTCCACATATTACCCCAAGGACAGCCCCTTACATAGCAATATAGCAGTCCCTAAAACCTCCTACAAATCAGTCCCTAAACCTGTCCATTAGCAAGCCTATTAGCTGTCCAAAACCAATCCCAAAATAGTCCAATATATGCCCATGTGTGTGTGTTTGTGAGAGTTAGTATGTATGTTTGTGAGAGCTTAGTCTGTGTGTTTGTGAGCCTTGTAATTGAGTATGTGTGTGAGTTTATATAGGAGAACCTATATGTGTTTATATATGAGTTTAGATATGTATTTATATATATGAGTTATATATGTATTGGTGGGTGTGAGATTATATATGTATTTGTGTGTGTGAGTGTAAGTACCCATATATGTATTTGTGTGTGTGTGAACCTATACTCATGTAGGTGAGTGAGCTATGGGATATGTGTGTATGTCTAGATATGGGAATATAGGTGAGCCTATATATATAGCTAATAACCTATAGGAAAGCCTATATGAGTGTGGTATCATAAGTTTTGTGTGTGAGTGAGTTGGTGCGTATGTGAGTGTTTGGGTACATGTGAGAATGGTACAAGGGTAAAGGTAAGGTAATAGGTAAATGATTAACATGTGTCATAAGATGATTTAGATGACCTAGATACTAGGATTTCTTGGTAGGTAATGTTAGTATAGGATAGTATCTAGCTATCCTAGAAAACCTAGGCTAGTATTCCTAGGTTAGAGTGGTATGTGCAAGGTATAGGTATTTACCTTGGTAAGGGTAATGTAGGTAATGCCTAGAACTAAGGTATTTGAGTTTAGAGTATAAAATAGGGTTAGAACTTGGTTCCCTTGGTTGGTAATGATCAAATGTAGTGCTCCTAGACTAGTTTTGACGTCGGTTGGTCATTTTGACCAAAAGTCAACAAAAGTCAACCGAGAGTCAAACTTAGCATTTAAGCGACTAGATTTGACCGAAACCAAACCAGAGTTGACCAGTTGACTGAAAGTCAACAGTTGGTCAACATGTGACTTGTTTAACCTAGGGTTGACTCATTGTTGACCAAAGTTGACTTTTTGACCAAAAGTCAACTGTAAGTCAACCCTTGACCCAAATTGACCTAGTTTGACTTGGATTGATTTCCTGTGACCTTGTTTGACCTTGGTTGTCCTAGTGTGACCCAGTTTGGCTCAGTACGACCTAGTATGAACCAGTATGACCTAGTATGACTCAGTTTGACCTAGATTGACCTAGATTGACCTAGATTCATTTAGAATACATTGAATTACATCTTATTATCATTTTAGACTCATAGTGACTTGTACTGTTCTATAGGAGACAGACACCACTCCTCGGATAGTATATTCTCTTTAGACACTCAGAATATCAGGCGAGTACATTCTTTGACCGTTTCATACTTGTCTGGATTTACATTATTGCTCTAGATTACTGTACTTGATGCTGACACGATTGTTATCACGGATTGGTACTATATGGATCTTCTTTTGAGATGTTATCCCCTTGTATTCACTAAATACATATTATGATGTGCGTTTCACTTACATATTATATTTATTGAATACCCTTATCCTTGTATACTCATTGTGCATAATGTACTCTCATTATCATATGAGCCCAGGGATAGACCATTGTACAACTATTGTATAACATTGTACATCTATTGTATAATATTGTACATCTATTGTATAACATTGTACATCTATTGTATAACATTGTACACTATTGTACAAGATAACGTAACTGGAGTGGATCCTTGTGTATTGATTGGGGAGGGAGAGTAGAATTGGTTATGTACTCAAATCCTATTGTACAATATTGTATTACTATTGTATATGTCTATTGTACACTCACGTACAATGGAGTTACCATTGTATTGTCCTAGACCGTTTATATAACTATATTGTGCTCTAAATCGCATGTTGCTTACAGTTCTTACTTATCATATATAGATATTTTCCGTTATCAAATCTCTGATATTTTTCATATACATTCTTCTTTCAGCGTTTCATGTACCTTACTCTATTGCATGCTTTATATTTCCTAACTTGATATGAACTGCGTGAGATATTTTGTGCTCGCTCCTGTCCTGACTGGACCTGTTGAAAATATTATAGAGGATGAGGATGAGGCCTGCATAGACACCTATTATGGGACAGCTGTAGATGACTCTTGTGACCCAGATTTCCAGTCGGATCCAGTAGCTATAGAGACTGAGGCTCCCTAGTCTAGGTTTTACTATTTTTGTCATTTGAGATCTGTATTGTATATATTCTTCATATTCAGTAGTTGAAACTTGTATTTCTGGATGGTTGCTGAGATGTTATCTTAGACACTTAGACTCTCTGATTGTATTTATGTGAATTCTCTCATTTCAGTATTTATCTATCTTTCTATCTTATCATTCTACTTTAGATGTGATTGAGACTGTATATTGCTATGTCACATTCATTCAAAGTGTATATACTGTACAGGTACCTTTATACTGTTATATGATTGACCTAGGATAGCGTTCTACCGTCGACACTGTGGCGTAGGCTGGGCGTTGTTACGTTCTCGTACCCTCACAGTGGGTGCGAGTCGTGACACGTTTTTAGTGGTGGCCCATGCAGGTCGAGTTTATGTAGTGATATTCGAACTAGAGTATCACAACAGCCTGCAGTAGGATTAGGATATTTTGAAGGTACTCAATCACATTAGAAAAAACTCTTATCTAATTCATACCATCTCAGTTCTTGCTGATATTGTTTTCCCTTGAATATAAACTATCCTCCTTTGAATTTTCGCTTCATTCTCAGAAATTGCTTCTTGTTTTGATCTGTCTTCATGATGGTTATGGAGACACGATCTCATCGCTCCGGTCCGGGGGATACTATCGAGAGGCTGGCCACCTCTCTTCCTGTTCATCAGGGCCTTGAGACCGCAGCTCCTGTTGTGCCGACTCAGGTTGGCATTTCTGCTACATTGGAGGTGCACCTCCGCCTGTACAGAGACTTTTTCTGTCATTTTCGATTTCTCTCAGCAGCAGAGGTACCTGCAGCACCAGCAGCAGGCCAGAGGAAACCAACAAGGGCGAGCTTTCGCCAGGACAGTCGAGCATGCACTAGCCATTGGAGATCTTGCTGTAGGTTCCGATCTTCTTGATTCCATTTCCACAATTGCCTCTTATAACTATCTCAAAATTTGATTCCATCTGCTCCTTGTTGACTGATCAATTTGTTCTGTTGCTCTTGTGTTATGTTTGTTTTTTTTTCTTCTAAGAAAATCATATGGGCTAGGTCACCTCAATCATGGGATCTAGAATCTTCGATAGTCGTGTTAGCTGGCATAGTGAGGACATATAGTCAGATTTTGGACATATTTCTCGGGTGTGGGAATTTAAGGTTTTCGCCGTCGCATGCGGCAATGCGGAAATTTTAAATACCGTGAACCTAGAGGTATGTACCTTAGTCAAGGACTCTGTGATTATCGTAGCCTTGCTCACTAGCATGACGAAGACTCCGAGTAACATGATTTTGGACAAACGCATATGATTATCAGATTGTATCTTGAAGGTTTTTGAATATCATACCCTTCTGTTGTTGTAAATAACTTAGGAGTAGGGGTATTTAGTTTTGTAGAGCTTATTCATAGGTAGTTCCTTCATAGTATAATGATATGATGACTTGTAGAGTGTCTGTACCCTAGAGGTGATAGTTAGCATTGGTGTTAGGATAGTAACCCATTGCAGATAATTCTCCTGTTATCTATAATACCAACCAGTTACATATAGGATGTTAGTATGCCTTACAGCCTTGATGATTATTATTACTTTTCCTTACCTTTTCCAGTGAGGCACCCATGACCAGAGCCTGTCCTTGAGTATAGCTGTAGTTTTACCTAAGACTAAGAGGTCTATATATATATGATATACTTAGGATATATGTGATGGGTTGTTGTTCTTGAGCATATATATACGTGGTATTTGGGATTGGTGTGCTTAGCTTGTGGGTATTTAGTTATGGGTGACTTGATAGGATTTGGAAGGTTAAGAGTTAGTCTATTATAGAGTTTCTCTTTTGCTAAATTCTAGTTGCCAACACCTAGATAGCTAGCATAGGTAAAACCCTAAGAAGTTGACCAGTTGATGACCAAGTACTTGGATGTTGAGAAATTGACTAGTGATTGACCCTTGACTATGTTTGACCTAGAAGGGGGTGCGATCATCTTAATTTCGAGGACGAAATTTTTATAAGGTGGGTAGGATTGTAACACCCAGTTTTCCAGATGAGGGTAATTTTGAAATTTTGTAATTATAATTATTATTTATTGATAATTATTTTATATTATGATTTTTGGTGATTTTTAATCATTTTTAAACTATTTAAAATTATGACTGGTGATTTTGATATTTTACTATTGTTGGTTTTAATTTCGAGGAATTTGTCACCCCCAGTTTTCAGGAACAGGGGTATTTTTGTTATTTTGTATTCTCGGAATATTTTTGAAATTTATTTTATTATTATGATATTGTTTTGGGGTTATTTGAGTCGGGTTTCAGCTCAATCCGACTTGAAACGGAGACCGGGGTAGTTTTGACTCTAGTGGAACCACATACTAGTTAGCCATGGCCCACATGACATTTATTTTAGTTAGTGACTAGGTTAAATTATTTTGGTTAGGATTAATTAGATTAGTGTTCTAGGAATGACCAAACTAGCCCCCGACTTAAACCCTTTTCCTAATACTAATAGAATAGGCTAGAGGGGGGTATTTTAGACATTATAAATAGGTCCAAATCAGCCCATTAGGGCCGGCCAAGTAAAGGGGGGGATAGGCTCTAGCCATTTGTCATTTTCCATTTCTATTCTCTCTCTTGTTCTTCCCCAATTTAGTTAGAAAGCAATCCCTAGAAATTTCTCCACCAAATCCTTCCATTTCTCCACCAAATCTTCTTCTTTCCTTCTCCATTCTAGCCAAGGAGGAAGCTACCCAAGTTTGGAAGGATTCGGAGCTCGTTCGTGTCCTTTTGGAATCTCTACGTGTCGGTGTCGCTTCGGGAAGGCTTTTCTTCGATTCGATCTACCGGGAGGTATAAATCCCTTCTCCTTTTCATCCCTACATGCATATAGGTTGATTTTTGACCCATAAGAATAACCCCCATGGTTGTGTCTCCATTTGTGTCCGTTTCGTGTCCTTTTGGAGACTTCTAGGAGTGTCCTATGTGTAGGATCGTGTCCTAGTGGGAAAAATCCCGATTGGACATATGTATTTTATCATATATTGTTTAAATGATTATTAGAGATTTAATCTCAGATTTCTATAGTTTAGAGATGTGTTTTCCATGTATCATATTGTATCATAATATTTTTTTTATATATAAATATATTTGGTTATATTTTTTTTTTGGTTATATATATATATATATATATATATATATATATATATATATATATATATATATATATATATATATATATGGTGTCTAATTTATATGTGTATAAGTGGTGTGTCATGTGTGTTTCATTGTGTCCATGTTTGGGTGAGATTTCGGCCAAGGGGTAAGGGATGAGGGAATGTAGAGTTGGTGTTATGTATATGTGTGTGTTGTATAGAGTTAGAGAGGGTGAGAGAATAGAAGGATATTAATGATAGAAATTGAGAGTGATAGAGGGATAGAGAGAGTGGGATTTGAAGGGGAAATGGGGGAGGACTACTGCTGCAAACAGCAGCTGTAGCAGGGCATTATCCTGCTGCAAACAGCAGTATATGTGGAGGAAATCCAGCCCATAGCAGCCTAATATCTGTCCCATACACCCCCAATGATTCAGCCCTTGTAGCATGGCATTGGCAGCTCCATATCACCCTTAAACACCCTCCCACATCAGCCACTAACATGTCCTAAATAGGCCCTTGACAGTCCCATAAATAGCCCATGTATAGAAGCCCCAAAACCTGTCAAAACAGTCCCTAAGACCACCCCCAAATCAGTGCCAAACCTGTCCTATTGCATACATTTCAGCCCCTAGATGACAGCTCCTAGACACCATATGGCTGCTCCTAAATCAGTCCTTATTTTCCCCACATTCCAGTCCCTATAGCCTACAAAATCAGCCCATGAAATACCCCATTAGCAGTCCATGTAACCCCCTTCTTGGCTGTCCTAAACAGTCCACTAAACCATCACCAATTCAGTCCACATTGCAATCCAATATTAGCCCCCTTAGCAAGCCACATAGCTGCCCATTTATCAGTCCATCCATGACAGCCAAAACATGTCATTAACATGCCCAACTTCAGTCCAAATTCCAGCCCTAAACCTGCCCTTTGACACACCCTAAACAGTCCACATATTACCCCAAGGACAGCCCCTTACATAGTAATGTAGCAGTCCCTAAAACCCCCTACAAATCAGTCCCTAAACCTGTCCATTAGCAAGCCTATTAGCTGTCCAAAACCAATCCCAAAACAGTCCAATATATGCCCATATGTGTGTGTTTGTGAGAGTTAGTGTGTGTGTTTGTGAGAGCTTAGTGTGTGTGTTTGTGAGCCTTGTAATTGAGTATGTGTGTGAGTTTATATAGGAGAACCTATATGTGTTTATATATGAGTTTAGATATGTATGTATATATATGAGTTATATATGTATTGGTGGGTGTGAGATTATATATGTATTTGTGTGTGTGAGTGTAAGTACCCATATATGTATTTGTGTGTGTGTGAACCTATACTCATGTAGGTGAGTGAGCTATGGGATATGTGTGTGTGTCTAGGTATGGAAATATAGGTGAGCCTATATATATAGCTAATAACCTATAGGAAAGCCTATATGAGTGTGGTATCATGAGTGTTGTGTGTGAGTGAGTTGGTGCGTATGTGAGTGTTTGGGTACATGTGAGAATGGTACAAGGGTAAAGGTAAGGTAATGGATAAATGATTAACATGTGTCATAAGATGATTTAGATGACCTAGATACTAGGATTTCTTGGTAGGTAATGTTAGTATAGGATAGTATCTAGCTATCCTAGGAAACCTAGGCTAGTATTCCTAGGTTAGAGTGGTATGTGCAAGGTATAGGTATTTACCTTGGTAAGGGTAATGTAGGTAACGCCTAGAACTAAGGTATTTGAGTTTAGAGTCTAAGATAGGGTTAGAACTTGGTTCCCTTGGTTGGTAATGATCAAATGTAGTGCTCCTAAACTAGTTTTGACGTCGGTTGACCATTTTGACCAAAAGTCAACAAAAGTCAACCGAGAGTCAAACTTAGCCTTTAAGCGACTAGATTTGACCGAAACCAAACCAGAGTTGACCAGTTGACTGAAAGTCAACAGTTGGTCAACATGTGACTTGTTTGACCTAGGGTTGACTCATTGTTGACCAGAGTTGACCAGAGCTGACTTTTTGACCAAAAGTCAACTGTAAGTCAACCCTTGACCCAAATTGACCTAGTTTGACTTGGATTGATTTCCTGTGACCTTGTTTGACCTTGGTTGTCCTAGTGTGATCCAGTTTGGCTCAGTACGATCTAGTATGAACCAGTATGACCTAGTATGACTCAGTTTGACCTAGATTGACCTAGATTCATTTAGAAAGTATTGAATTGTATCTTATTATCATTTTAGACTCATAGTGACTTGTACTGTTCTATAGAAGACAGACACCACTCCTCAGAAAGTATATTCTCTTCAGACACTCAGGATATCAGGCGAGTACATTCTCAGACCGTTTCATACTTGTCTGGATTTATATTCTTGCTCTAGATTACTGTACTTGATGCTGACACGATTGTTATCACGGATTGGTACTATTTGGATCTTCTTTTGAGATGTTATCCCCTTGTATTCACTAAATACATATTATGATGTGTGTTTCACTTATATATTGTATTTATTGAATACCCTTATCCTTGTATACTCATTGTGCATATTATACTCTCATTATCACATGAGCCCAGGGATAGACCATTGTACAACTATTGTATAATATTGTACATCTATTGTATAATATTGTACATCTATTGTATAACATTGTACATCTATTGTATAACATTGTACACTATTGTACAAGATAACGTAACTGGAGTGGATCCTTGTGTATTGATTGGGGAGGGGGAGTAGAATTGGTTATGTACTCAAATCCTATTGTACAACATTGTATAACTATTGTATATGTCTATTGTACACTCACGTACAATAGAGTTACCATTGCATTGTCCTAGACCGTTTACATAACCATATTGTGCTCTAAATCGCATGTTGCTTACAGTTCTTACTTATCATATATAGATATTTCCCGTTATCAAATCTCTGCTGTTTTTCATATACAATCTTCTTTCAGCATTTTATGTACCTTACTCTATTGGATGTTTTATATTTTCTAACTTGATATGAACTGCGTGAGATGTTTTGTGCTCGCTCCTGTCCTGACTGGACCTATTAAAAATATTACAAAGGATGAGGATGAGGCCTGCGTAGACACCTACTATGGGACAGCTGTAGATGACTCTTGTGACCCAGATTTTCAGTCGGATCCAGTAGCTATAGAGACTGAGGCTCCCTAGTCTAGGTTTTACTATTTCTGTCATTTGAGATCTGTATTGTATATATTCTTCATATTCAGTAGTTGAGACTTGTATTTCTGGATGGTTGCTGAGATGTTATCTTGACACTTAGACTCTCTGATTGTATTTATGTGGATTCTCTCATTTCAGTATTTATCTATCTTTCTATCTTATCATTCTGCTTTAGATGTGATTGAGACTGTATATTGCTATGTCACCTCCATTCGAAGTGTATATACTGTACAGGTACCTTTATACTGTTAGATGATTGACCTAGGACAGCGTTCTACCGCCGATACTGCGGCGTAGGCTGGGCGTTGTTACGTTCTCGTACCCTCATAGTGGGTGCGGGTCGTGACACTATGTCGTCTTTATATTGATGACTTTGATCATCAGGAGATAAAGTCATTCTTTCAACAAATTTGACAGCCATATACTCAAAAAGGAAATCTTCATTGATATTAGAAAGTACAGAATGATCAATATTTACATCATTTATAATTTGACTGCTACGTTTCGGATTGATCATTAACGGACCGGCATCCGTCTTCTACGTAGACTTGCCAAGGTTGATGATCAGTGGTGGTTCTGGATCATTCGTACGAGAAGTACGTCCCTTGACTTTGATCGTAAGAGGTTGAACTTGGCTCTTGGCAGGAGTACTCACTGATTCCTCAGATGAAGCTCGAGTTCTTCCTTTGACCTTGATCACCATAGGTTGATCATTGACAGGTTGGGGTTGGATTCGACCTTTGACTTTGATCTTCAAAGGTTGCTCTTCCGGAGGATCTTCATTGACAGACTGATCTTCGGCAGATGATTGATCTTCAACCATATCTGATATCTCTTTCACATGCTCTTATTTGTAGAGTATTGAGTCAGAAAAATAGGCTTCAACACCCTTGAAAGGATTGATATCCGCAAACTCAGTCTTCACAACCCCTTGTGAATCCACGTATTTGAAGCATTGGTGGAGAGTTGAAGGCACAATGTTATGCTCATGTATCCACGGTCTTCCAAGAAGGATGTTGTAGGATACGTCTGAGTTGATAACATAGAAGGTAGACATAGTTCGAAGATCACCAATCTGAATCTTTAGACGAATCTTCTCCAGTGGTTTACTCTTGCCAGAGTTGAAACCAACTATTGTGGTACTAGTGTAAGTCAAATCACTAGTAGGAATCCTCAAAGGTCTTAGCATACTCTGAAGAATAATGCTAATAGAAGACCCATGATCAATATAAATCCTGTCAATTTCAGTGGATTCAATATACCCAGTGTAGCACAAAGACCTGTCGTGCTTGTTATGCTTCAACATCATGTCTTCTTGTGTGAAGGTAATGTTAGGAATTGCCTCCATCACACTATGACATTGTGGACACGACACTGGTGTATTATCAGGACTCTTGAGTTGAGCTAAGCATGAGTCTTCTTGTAGCAAAGCTTCACTCAAAGTCTCCCTGCTTTCTTTAGAAAGACGAAGCAGCTCGAATATAGATAGTCTAGCCGGAGTATTGGCTAACTGGGCTAGAATATCAAATTTGTAGGGATTCATCACCACCCCTTGATTTGAAGCAGATTTCAAAGGGACGTCAAAGCGTACTATCTTCTGTTTCCCTTTCTCAACCACAGATGGTTTAGCAGGAACAGGAGATGGTTGAACTGGTAGTGTTTCCACTACGTCTTCTGTTTCTTTGGCAGATCCTTCATAATCTTTGTGGTACTCTTTCCCGGATCTTGTACCAGCAAAGGTTTCTTCTTTGGATTTAGGAGAAGGAAGTACCATATTGCAGGATTTAATCTTCTTTCCCTTAGTCTTCTTTTTGTGAGGATTTTTATGAGGAACCTCATAACCCAAGCCAACAGTGGATTTTTGACTTTGAATTTGTAAAGGAAGTCGCATTCTTTTATCAGAGTTCAAACCTTCTACCTTTTGAAAGTCGTAGCCCATCTTTTTCATGAGATGGACTGATTATTGACTATACAAATGAATGGGCAGTGGACTTTTAATAAATGGTTTAACAGAGGAAGAAGAGACAGAAATCTTTATAACCAAAGGAAAAGGAGTATTCGGGACACGAGAAAAAATCCCTGTAGGAGCTTTTTCATAAGCAGCAAAGACTCGTTGTGCCCTGTATAAGGGGACACTATTCATAGCTAACCACTGCTGATGAGTAAGTTTGAGCTTGGTAGGAGGAGCTAAACTTGGAGGACATATGTTTAAACCTTTCAGTCTATCTTCCAAAGGAATGTCATCCCAAAGATGATTCAAATTATCAGGATCTGGAATAACATGAGAAATCATGTTGCCGGTTTTAACTTTTCTATCTCTCTTAGATTTTGAAGTTTTACCTTCATCCTCCATTTCAGGTACTAAGTCAGGATGTACCCACATGATTTCACCATTCTTTAGTGTGAGAGACAACAATCCTTCATTTTTCTCTCTGGCAGGCGGGATATTCACAATCTTCATCGTCGCCTTCGGAATTGGGACAATCCCATCTGGGACTTGCTCTGGAGGAAAACCTCCGAATTGAAGAGAAACCATATTGGTTGTGACTGTATGCTCATTGTTAGTTAAAGCGATGGCATTGGCATTTATCATCTCTTGGATTTTCTTCTTTAGGACATAACAAGCTTTGGTGGGATGATTTATGTATCTGTGATAGATACAATACTTGGGATTGTCAGTCAGATTCATCTCATTAGGCCTCTTTGGCTCTGGAATTTGGAGTTTGCCACTCTTTACCAGACATTGGAATATCCCTGGGATATCGCTATCGTCAAAAGAGTATTCTTCTTTTGTCTTAGAAGACTCCTGATTATTCGGCGTCGTTTTATTTTTTGAAAGATTAACCATAAGGGTTTCCTTCCCTTTTCCATTACGATTGCCGGAATTATTACCAGAAGAGCCTTTCTTTCCTTTATCCTCTGAGGCAAAGATCATCCCATGTTCACGAGCCAACCTACCATTGGTCTCGGCAGAAACTGCTGCTATAATAAACGAAGCCCAATCTGTGAATTGGAAACCCGTAAAGATAGCAATGGATGGTCGCAGATTCATCTTACATATATCAATCAACGCTGAATCTGGCATACCATGAGGCATCTTCAAAGTTGCCTGTCGGAAACGTTCAATGAACGTCCGAGTATCTAGGGGTGTAAACGGATCGGACGAACACGGACAGTCCACTATCCATGTTCGGTCCGAAAATGAAAATAAGTTCGGACGAACGGATACGGACAGTCCATTGTTCGAGTTCGGGCCGGACGGACACGGACAACCATTGTTTGTTAATTCAATCGGACGGTCCGCGGACAAATGAAATATATTACCAAAAGCTATTATTTTATCAAGATACCTTGATAGTTGGTACAAAAAATCAAGTTGAAAGAAAATACAATTGAAGGTTATATAATATAACAAACAATAGTAAAAGGTTAACAAAAATCGAGACCGAACAACAAAAAATTGATGCAAAACCAAAATAATATGACATAATTGATGCAAAACAAAAATGAGTCTCCACAATCGGACGGTTCGCGGACAAATTCGGACCGGACATGGATATGACCGTGTTCGGTTCCGATTTTTAGACGGACCAAAAAAAAATGTCCAAGTTTTGTTCGTTAATCACTCGGACGGTCCGTGGTCGAACCATTTATCGAGCCGGACACGTACGGACAACGGACTACTTTGTCCATTTTATACCCCTACGAGTATCTTCCTTCTCTTTTTGTTTGATCTCTATTAAAGAGGACATATTCATATCCATACCTCCTTCATAGAAGCGGGAGAGAAACATTGCTTTAAATTTGTCAAAAGATGAAATGTAATTGTCGGGTAAACTACGATACCAATTGTAAGCTGAACCCGTTAGGCATCCGATGAAAACTCGGGTGAGAAGAGCATCATTTTTCTGTAGATGCACAGTCATAATATCAAAGTAATTGATATACTGGCTAGGAGAAGCCTTTCCATCAAATAATACCATTGATTGTGGCTTGAATTTCGGAGGAAAGGGTACGTCATTCCAATGAGGAGGATAAGGTTGCTTAATTCCTAACCTCTGGAGCTGATCCTTGTGCTTCAAAACTTCAAATTGTGCTTTTAGTTCACGCACTGCTTGAATAGCTTTATTGGTTTGGGGAAGCACATTCGATTGAATAGTAGTTGGATGTACCGTAACCCCCACCGGAGGTGGTACATCTTCTGGAATGATAGGATCTGGAGATGCAGAATTTTAATTGACAGCAGGCTCTTGATTATTCAAAGGTATATCAAGCCCTTGACTATCTTGAGTTTGTGCTGCTGCATGCACCGGTGTTACTACTGCCGGCTGAGCAGTTTGCTGAGTCATTATTATTTGGTGCATGCCTTGCATCATGGTAAGCATGTCCTTTAGTGATTGCTCAACGGCAGAGAGACGTTGTTCTGTATTAGCAGATGACGTCTCCGGTTCATCTCCAATAGCATAGGATTCAACCTCTCTTGAAGATACAAAGGGATTGGTATAGAGGTATGAATCGACACTATCAGCTTCGGACTCAAAAGATTGAGTACCCCCAGCTTCTGAATCAGAAGTCTGCAATTGTCTTTGTCTTCTTGATCGAGTATTCTGATATACTCCTTCAAAGGAATTAAGAAGTCTGTTGAACTATTGTTGACCTGAATTCTGGGACGAGTTACGTCTTGGACGTCGTCCTCTGTTGGTGTGAGATGCCATGTTGACTGACGCATATGACAACTCATGTTCTTGGTCAGCAACATGCTGTTGAGGCATATTGAAGATTAACCGATCAAAAACTGACCATTTAGAAGCCGAACAACAACATTTGATTACAATCTGGTGACACTCACAATGATGATTCTCTTGGGGGAGTGTCACAGGAGATTGTCTATTTTTACGCTTTTGTACTAGCAACTCACGTAAATCAGAAGGATAGAGTGAATAGTCTTCTTTATTATATTTGGAGTAGAGAAACGTTTAGTTCCTTGTATATAAAGAAGATTACTGGCTGCATTAGCAGAACCAAACTATATATTTTTACACGCTTGGAGTTGCGTGCGTAAATCCTGGGATTTTTTAGCACAAAGGACTCCATCAGCATTACGCGTAATTTGAAGGTTTGGTACCTTGCGTAAAGTAGTGTAAGAAGGTTGTTGTTGGAGAACCGAAGTTTTACCAACAATGATTTTACGCTGTATGTGTGCAGGTAAATTCACTTTAAATGTAAAGACATCATTGTGAATTTTATCTACACTGTCACAGACAGGAGATTTACCTTTACGCGTAGAGCGCAAAACATGAGTATCTGCCACGTCACAGACGGAAGATTTTTCTTTACGTGTGGAGCGTAAATTTTGTGTGTCTACCGCGTCACAGACGGGATACTTATTTTTTACGCTCAGAACGTAAAGTATTGGAGTCTACCACGTCATAGACGGGAGACTTGTTCTTATACACAGAGCGTAAATTTTGGTTTTTACGCGCTGGGCGTAAAACTTGGCTTTTACGCGCTGGGCGTAAAACTTGGGAATCTTCCCCGTCACCGACGGAAGATTGGTTTTTACGCTCAGGGCGCAACACTGAAGTAAAGACTGCCTCGTTACAAACGGGAGCCCCTACAACAGGAGTAGGATGGATTCCTTTGCCTTCAAAGACAGTAGGGAGATCCGAGGATGCTTTGGATTTGGAAATCCAAACTTTTTGTGCCTTCCTCGATTTTTGAACATTGGAGCAGCGAGTACTACCCCCAGTTCGGAGCATTTCTTCGTAGGCAGTCTGGTCGAAGTGCACAACCAGAGTCTTCTTTGTCGATCCGACCGACACATCATCATATTGAGCAATTGCCTTCTCGTCAGAGGAGAAGGTCGTCCCCAGCAGAGTTGCCATTTTGTTTCACTTAACAAAATGCCTAAAATTTGGCTTTTGAAAGAAAACGAGAAAAGGTACAAAAAAGTACAAGTAATCTGGGAAGTATTGCTATGGAAGTCTGATCTGAAGGCGATCACTTTGTTCCTTGGACCATACGATGATGATGAAGAGTACTGCTGGAAGATGAACAGCCGGAAGAACTAAGTCACCAGAAAGGTATCGACACACTTGGGCACTGATGGCAAGGTCGAATGCTTTCTTGCTTTGTTTCACTCTGTTCTGGAAGAAAAGTTGAAGAAGAATGCTCTGGAAAATCAAAGTCTCTGGGCTCTAATCTCTATGTATTCTCTCATGTCTCTCTGATCCTCTGATATGTAAAAAATAAGTCTATTTATATACTTGACCCTTTGTGCATAAAAAGCAACAAAATCGGGTTTTTACGCTAACAACTGTCATCCACGATGTAAATCACCCTCTACACACGTGGACACGTGTCCCATGTAGAGTTGTGATCTCTACGCATGGTGACACGTGTCCCACTACCTCAATAAAATGGGGAAAGCACGTACACACGTTCCTCGAGAAGTGTGGCATGAAAGCCACGTGGGCAAACCACTTCTTAAGTGGTCAGAAACAATCGAGCGTAAAAATGACCCAAAATACACTTCCAGCGTAAAATAGCCCAAAAATAGACTTCTCGCGTAAAGTGGCTGATAAAACAGCCTTGAGCGTAAAAAGGTGCCCAAATAAACTTTACGTACACGTCAACTTTGAGCGTAAAAAGCTCATATAGTATTCATGCGTAAAAGAAGCCATCTTTTGAGCGTAAAGTAACCCAGTCCACACACTAAACGACAATGTTGGTTTATGTGTAAAATTAAATCTCTTCGAATTCTGTGTTATATGCTGTCAGCAAATCATTATGTCAGATTCATCATCACTTGCATTAAATGTATGATCTGACAGCCTGTCCCCTGCGTAAAGTAGCTTGCGTAAAACAGCTCGCGTAGAGTAGCTTGCGTAGAGTAGCCTGCGTAGAATAGCATGCATAGAGTAGTTTGTTGACTCTTTTTGACTTGCGTAAAGCTCTATTCCTTTGACTTGGTCTATAAAGCATTTTTTTTACGCTCCTACAGTAGTATGAGAAGGTTGGATGGAAGTTTTGGTGGAGGGATGTAAGGATTTGAAGATCAAATCAAAGAGGGAAGCACTCTAATTAATTTGGAGAAGAACACTTTGTGAAGGAAAAGAGGCAAGATGGAATGAAATGAAATGAAAGGAGGCTAACCTACCTATAGTGGCTTTAGATGTAGATGGGTGGCTAAGACTTCTCCACCAAATTTTAAGTCCTCCCATTGGTTCAATTTAGTCCTAAGGTTTTTTTTCTACAAATATCCTAAGGAAAAAATTCATACTTAGAAATATCTAGATATTGCTAATCTTGTCACTTAGTAGGATATCCTAATCAAAATTCTAAGCTCAAGGCTAATCTAGATTAGGCTAAGATTCTAGGTCAAGTCTCAACTAAACAAATAGCACATATTTAATTAATAAAATTTCAAAATCACCAAAAAGTCAAAATGACCAAAATACCCTCAAGCCAAAAATGTTGTAAATAGTCATTCTAATCACATGGTTAGGTCCCCATGGTCATGATTAGTCTCTAGGGTCAACAATTCTAGGGTTCACTAGCTAACACATCAAAATTATAATTCACCAATTTTAAATAGTATTAAATTAATTAAAAATCTCCATAAATCATAAATCCTATTATTAAATAATAAACTTTTACAAAAGTTTAAAATTACCCTCATTTTTAGAAAAGTGGGTGTTACATCGACTTCCAGGCTCCCCCTTCAATGATCCGACTAACTTTGTCATTCACGCCATGATTTGTCGAATACGGCACGCTGACCAGCTCCTCCAGACTAATATGGGCCACCCATGGATCTTGCCACAAGTTCGTGTCTTTCCCGTCCTTGAATTTACGGGAGATTAGTGTCCGTAGTATATTCCGAAGCCGCAAAATGTGTTTAAAGTATACTGAGATATTATTATTCCACATGTACGCCCAGAAGTTATGCCCCTTTAAGTACCTGTTACGCATCCATTCCGCCCACAAGGAGTCCCCAGTGATCATCTTCCAACTAAGCTTTATGCCGGCGACATTCCGTAGAGTTTCCAACCTGCGAAGGCCAACTCCTCCCTCCTGTTTTGGTCTGCAGAGTCGATCCCAAGCAATACCATGAATACCTCCTCTCACTACGAACTCCGCACATATCTTTTCCACCTGCCGGATAGTACCAGTCGGTAGTAACACCGACTGCAGCCAGAAGGATGCTATAGCTATTATTACTGACCTGACTAACTCCAATCGCCCACCAAAAGAGAGGCAGTGTGCTTGTCATCCTTCCACATGCCTATGTACGTACTCGACCAAACTCCGTCAGTCCGCCTTATTTGCATAATTAATAGTCAGTGGGATCCCCAAGTATTTAACTGGGAGATCATTTTTTTCAACTCCAATTAGTGAGGCTTTGCCTTCTTTGTCCGGGCAGCTGGTGTTGAAGTAAGGTCGACTTTTGCTTCTGTTTAATTGGAGCCCCGATAACTCTCTGAATCTGTCCATAATATCAGACACTTCTTGCAAGCCTTCTCTGGTGGGGACCAAGAAAACCAGCAAATCGTCGGCATATATTAGATGTGAGACATGCGGCCTTACCGACTTGTATAAAGGCCAGATTTTCTTCCAATGGATCGCAGCATCAAGGAGACAAGAAAAGTATACCATTACCAGGGAAAATAGATATGGGGATAGTGGATCCCCCTGTCTGAGTCCTCTATTGCTTTGGATGAATCCATACGGCTGACCTTTCACCAACACCGAGAAGGTGGCCGTTGTGATACATTCGCGGATGCGGGCCACCCAGATGTCTGAGAAGCCCATGGCTCATATATATATATATATATATATATATATATATATATATATATATATATATATATATATATATATATATATATAGAGAGAGAGAGGGAGAGAGAGGGGGGGAGGGAGGGAGAGAGAGAGAATAAGGGAGGTGAGGTGGCTATGTCACCCCCCCCCCCCCCCCAAATATATATATATATATATATATATATATATATATATATATATATATATATATATATATATATATATATATATATATATATATACTATCATCATGCACTTGCACACTTTTTGAAACATGGTGATAACAGGGGGGTGACACATAGCCACCACCCGTAAGGTGGCACCTCACCTCCCTTATTATAAATATATATATATATATATATATATATATATATATATATATATATATATATATATATATATATATATATATATAAAATATATATATATATATAAAAGGTTTGACTATGTGAATTCTCTTCCATGTCATTTTATTTAGGATGGCTCATATAAGAATATGAGCCCAATGACTCATATCCCGTTATCTCTTATCTGCAAGTAACCAACTAGATTCTTCAAGTTACGGTTCGATTTATCTGGACTTAAATCCAATCAAAGCCAAAGTCATAGACAGCGAAGGATATTTTTCGATTAGTTAGGAGGTTACTAAAGATATCTCCAACATATATATCTATTTTGTTCATATATATACTAACAATTTTTTGAAGGTTACAGGAGATCTTAAAAGATATTTTTTGAGATCTTGAATATCTACAAAGACATTGAAAGATCTGAAAATATGCCAAAATAATTTTCCAATATATGAATTGATTTGATCATCTTAATGGGTATCTATCATACGAGTAGGCATCACCTAATAAACTATTTGATTTGCCCATTAAGTAAGTCCTAGGGATGGCAACGGGGCGGGTAAGGGCTGGGGACCATATCCCCTATTTCCATTTCCGAGTAGTATTTGAATTCCCATCTCTATTCCCGTCTTCCGTTGGGTTTAACTTTTTATCCCCATCCCCGTCCCCGCTAAACAATGCATTCTCCGTCCCCATCCCCGTCCCCGTCCCCGTCCCCGGGGCCAAATTTCTCGTCTCCATCTCTCGTCCGTTAACAATTTTTTATCTATATTATAAGCTTAAAAAATTATTTTCATTCCAAAAAAAAGTATAAGACATGTTAATAAAACATGGTTTTCATAAAATATATACTAGATAAATCATGAATCATACAATTTCCAATGGATTGCACATATGGATATGGGTACAAGTAATCGGGGTCGAAAATTTACCGGAGCGAAAAGTACTATATCCATACCCGTCCCCGAACCTGACCCCGAACCCGACCGAAAAATTATTTTAATTTCTATCTCCGTCCCATCTCCGTTTTTAAATCCCCAAATTCGTCCCCATCGGATAAAAAAATTGGGTCTCCGTCAATTTCGGAAGGACATTGCCATCTCTAGTAAGTCCCGAAAACAACATCCAAATTATTCGGTTTCATAGGATAACTCCTAAAACTCGCACAAGCACAAATCTCATTATTGTTTGAAGGGATACTAGATATCGTAGAATAGTATTTTTATTCACCTTTATTTCATCATATGGCAAGGGCCATATATATAGGGATAAGGGGCAACCCAAGGGTCATGAGTTACATAACCCAAGGGTCATGAGTTACATGATCCCAAGGGTCATGTGTAACTCATGACATAATGGGGAATAGTAAGGGTTTCACAACACTTGTAATGCCTGTAGTTCGTATTACGTATCTTGGAATACGTGTACGTATTTTATTTTATATTGTATACCTCTTGGCTTGGCTCGGTTTGTTTTGGGTTGGTTCGGCTAGGCTTGGGTTGCCTTGGTTCATGATGAACCAAGGGGAGAACTCCTACCTACCTACCACCATCCCCATTTATTAACCCCTCATCTTTCTCTCTCTTCATTATTCTTCTTCTTCTCCACATTTACTTCTTCAACCACCAGGAGAGAGAGAGAGAGAGCTTAGGCAAGTGCAAACTTGCTTCATGATGGATCTCATGTTTTATTGTTCCATTCTCTTCCTTACTAGATTCTAAGCCTCTTTAGAACTGGAAGTTTTCGGTTTTGATGGTTATATTTTTGTAGATCTAAGTTTTAAGTTCCTTCTTGTTTAGTTTTCTTGGTTTTGATCTCTAAAATTTGGTTATTTTTGAAAACTAATGGTTCTATGTTGTAGAGAATTCAATTTCATTCAGTTTTGGCTTTTGTTTCGCTTGATTTCGACTCCGGATGAGTAAGTTATGGCCATTACAAGTTTTCAAAACTTTCATGGCTGAACTTGCTGTTTGGGGACGATGAACCTCATGCGCCCGGGAGGCCATGCGCCGGGAGGCCATGCGCCGTGAAGTCCCGGCAACGCATCCCTTAACTCCGAGCGTGTCATGCGCGTAGGTTCCCTACGCGCATGTATTGAAGACGCAACGTGAGTATCTCATGCGCCGATTCGTGCAGGAATCTCATGCGCCGATTCATGTAGGAATCTCATGCGCCGATTCGTGCAGGAATTCCATGCGCCGATTCGTGCAAGAATCTCATGCGCCGATTCGTGCATGAATCTCATGCGCCGATTCGTGCAGGAATCTCATGCGCCGATTCGTGCAGGAATCCCATACGCCGATTTGTGCAGGAATCCCATGCGCCGATTCGTGCAGGAATCTCATGCGCCGATTCGTGCAAGAATCCCATGCGCCGATTCGTGCAGGAATCCCATGTGCCGATTGTGCAGGAATTTACTGTTTTTGCCTGTTTAAGTTGTTTTGTAGCTAGAATCTTGAAAAACTCAAAACATGAAAGTTGTAGATCTTTTCCTTGGCTTCAAGAATATGTTATTAGTTATTTTATACAATCTTTCTCATTCATGATAATGTAAGAATAGAACACGATAGTGGCCCGCGGTGGCGCACTCTTGACAAGTAAACTGATATGACAAGTATGAAAGGTCTGGACACTGTGGACGATTGCATTTGTATAAATAAATCAGTATTGTCTTGCATCATGTCTAGGACGGGGACCCCTGAGTACCACGGTCAGGGGTACCTACTGAAATTGACTAAGGCTAATTAACTAGAATGATTCAGTAGTCATGAAGAGATTCCCAGCTACAGGCAATCCCGTTATCTGGGCGCATTAAGTGGACTTGTAGCCTACCAACGAGTAGGGCACTTTTTCAGCACACAGTCACGTGTTGCATTCTTCATAACGGACATTCGACCCGGATAACCGGATGGTCTGCAGGGCTTGTGGCTGTTGGGATAATCTTATTGCATCTTGCTAGTAACTAGGCTTGTGATAACCCTAGTTAGTTAAAAGTATCAAGCCGTACTCTTGATTGGTCGTGATTGATTGGATGAAGTTTATTCCAGCTTAGTCTTATCCTGATCCTGTACAAGATTGTATCATGACATGATTTCTTGTATCGATAAATGATGGGATACCAAGTTCTGTTCAGATGAAGGGTTACAACCCCGGTCCTTGTTTGGTTTAAGGGTTGTAACTTGGCTATCTGAATAGTTTCATGGTTATCTTATCATATATCGTCCTGCTTATTGTGCCCGCCTTAACAATAAAGATCAGGGGTCCAGTTCTGTTCAGGCGAAGGGTTACAACCCCGGTCCTTGTTTGGTTTAAGGGTTGTAACCTGGCTCCCGGAGCAGTTCTGTGTCCTCTCTTCGTTTATTGTCTTATTGCAACCCCCTGTCATGCTCGTCATGTTTTACCTTTACTTCAATACCATGATTATTTATACTGGCCTTAACAATAAAGATCAGGGGTCCAGTTCTGTTCAGGCGAAGGGTTACAACCCCGGTCCTTGTTTGGTTTAAGGGTTATAACCTGGCTCCCGGAGCAGTTCTGTGTCCTCTCTTCGTTTATTGTCTTGTTACCTTATCAATAGTAATTGAGGCGGGTTTCTATTCAGGCGAAGGATTGCAACCCCGGTCCTTGTTTGGTTTAAGGGTTGCAGTCTGGCTACTTGAATGGTTTCTCCGTGTTCAATATATTATTGTTATCTCAGCTATTATCACTATCTTTTAATTACCTTTACTACTTATTTGTGATATGCTGGTTTTAGTTCCTGAGTGAAGCCTCCTTTGTGGCAATTGCTCTTTCTGGGGTCTGACCCAGCTGGTTTTGTGTGGCCAGATATCGGAGCAGCACCAGAGAATCTACCTACTATCCAGCCAGATGGTGGCCACCAGGCGTAACCCTGGCAACGAGTGGGTTTCTTTTTGTCCTCCCACTTTATTGTAAATTATTCTTTTGAGGCGTTTAGCCGGCGAGCACGTGTTAGCTCGTATTGCACCTTTATTTACTGTCTGCCTACGGGCTGTAACATGATTGACAAATCCTAGGGTTGATCATGTATGACTGGACTCTTGCTAGTCCTGACATTTTGTACGACTAGCTTCATGATCATCCAATATGTAATGTATGGGACGCCTTACGATTGTATATTGATGCTCTAATATCTTGAGACTGTTACTACTTGCTTGTGATTGAGACAATAGGTTTGTTCTTGACCATAGGAGACTGATGGATTGTAGTTAAACCCTCATATATCTAGACAGCCGTGACCGTATAGTGACGTGGATTCCATTTCATTATACGTAGCTGGCTATGTCTGCCCCCGCTCTCCAGTATTCTAGTTCTGGGGCGTGACATGGTTTTAGTGGTGGCCCATGCAGGTCTTGTAATTCAAGATATGTGAGGGTTTACCGAATAGATGTCTCAATCAGTATTCGCCCTTGATCTCTGCTCGTATCTTTCAAATCCCTGAGAATCTTGACCTGATCACATGCTTGTATCGTTGATCTGTCCTGGTCCTTCCTTATTGTTCCCTATGTCGTCTTCCTCAGCGGTATTGTTCCTGGACCTGCCGATCAGCAAGGCGGAGCACCTCCAGCGGACCAGCAGCACCCTGGAGATCAAGCCCAGCATTCAGGAGTAGCCTCCAGAGTCGTGCCCACTGAAGGAGAACCCCCAATTCAGCCCGTCCAGCCTGCAGAACCTGAGGATGGCACTTTGGTGGGACTCATCAGGTCCCTATTAGCTTCCCAAGATCGTCGCGGAGATGCCTTGCACCAGGCGGTGGCAGACGCTTTGACCAGAGGAGGTCATCTGGGTAATAGCACGGCCAACAGCTTCAAGCGCTTGAACCCTCCCTTCTTCGACGGTAGTGAAGATACGATCGCTGCAGATGCATGGCTTCAGGACACAGAGGTGATTCTAGAAGCAGCCAAGACTCCAGAGAACGAGAAGGTGGCTGTAGTGCGCCTGCAGTTACTAGATCTTGCCCGCAGCTGGTGGGCAGCGGAGGCCGATGGATTAGTGGCCCCTATTTCATGGGCAGTATTCAGGGAGAGATTTCAGACTAAGTATTTTGATGCTGTAGCTCGGTATGATCTACAGACGAGGTTCACCAATCTGAAGCAGATGGGCAGGACGGTCGACGGATATGCGACCGAGTTTTCGAGGCTTAGTCGGTTTGCTCCCACCTTGGTAGCAACCGAGTTCGATAGAGCCCAGCGGTTCCAGCAGGGGCTCTATTTAGAGATCTTATTGGCAGTGGAGCAGTTTGAGCATCAGACTTTTGATACAGTATTGAGAGCAGCTAGGAGGCATGAGTATACCTCCCAGAGGATCGTGGATAGGACCGGAGGTCGGAAGCGATCCCAGATGAATCAGTCATCAGCACCAGCCCCGACGGCCAGGGCTTTGACCATTGGAGCTCCGAGGCGGGCGGCCTCAGTGACGACGGTTCAACATTCCACCCCGACGCACCCTCAGCAGCAGAAGCAGAAGCAGTCTTCCACAGTGGGATGTTCATACTGCGGGAAGCCAGGGCATGTGGTGTCAGAGTGTCGCAGAGCACAGGGTTTGTGCTTGGTTTGTGGTGCCCCGGACCACAGGGTTGGGAACTGCCCGAACAGGGGGAGTTCGTCGGCCTTCTCTAGTCCTTCAGTTAGAGGACCAGCACCAGTCCAGCAGCAGCAGCAGCTGCAGTACCCGTTTTCGAGGCCATTGTCGATACAGGCCCAGGCGTTCCACCAGCAGAGACCGCAACAGTATGCCCAAGCCTAAGCCCTGATCCAGAGCAGGCAGAGGAATTTTCAGCAGAGGGGACCCGCACCCAAAGGACATGGTCAAGTGCTGGCTTTGACCATGGAAGAAGAAGGAATAGCACCAGGTGAGGTGGTGGCAGGTACTATTCTCGTCAACACCTTTCCAGCTTCAGTATTATTTGATTCTGGTGCCTCGCATTCATTTATGTCTGCACGATTTGCGACACGGGTAGGACTGGAGCCCGAGTCATTATCAGTAAGGCTCAATATACTTACTGGTAACGGACTTGTGGGAGTAGATAGAGTATTTTCCTCGTGTCGGATCGTAGTTAGCGGTAGAGAATTCCCCGCTAGATTGATAGAGTTCCCGATGGCCGATTATGATATGGTCTTAGGGATGGATTGGTTGAGGGACCAGTATGCTAGGATAGACTGCCACATTGGCAGGGTTATTTTTAGCATTCCAGGCGAGCCAGAGTTTTCTTTCTCCCGAGGCGAAGTTGAACCTTCTCCTCCATTATTGTGGATGGCAGTAGCAGCAGTGCAGTTACCTCGGATAGTCAAAGAGTTTTCGGATGTTTTCCCAGAAGAGCTTCCAGGGATGCCGCCAGAGCGGGAGATCGAGTTTACTATCGACTTGATTCCCGGGACAGCCCCAGTGTCAGAGAGAGTCTACAGGATGGCGCCATCAGAGCTAGAGATATTGTACAAAATGATTGAAGAACTCAGAACCAAGGGATTCATTCGTGCTAGTGGATCGCCTTGGGGAGCCCCGATGCTTCTTGTGAAAAAGAAGGATGGTACGTCCAGATTGTGTGTTGATTATCGTACCTTGAACTCAGTGACAATCAAGAACAGATACCCTCTCCCGAGGATAGATGACTTATTTGATCAACTCAGAGGGGCGTCAGTATTTTCGAAGATCGACTTACGGTCAGGATACCATCAGATCAGAGTCAGAGAGCAGGACATCCCGAAGACAGCTTTCAGATCTAGGTATGGGCATTGGAAGTTCCTTGTGATGCCATTTGGAGCAACCAATGCGCCGGCAGTATTCATGGACCTCATGAATCGTATCTTCATGCCTTATTTGGATCAGTTCGTGATTGTGTTCCTAGACGACATCTTGGTCTACAGTAAGAGTGAGGCGGAGCATGAGTATCACCTCAGAGTTGTTCTTCAGATTCTCAGAGAGCACCAGTTGTATGCCAAGTTTAGTAAATGCGAGTTCTGGCTCGATCGCATTTCGTACTTGGATTATATCATCACCCGAGGAGGAGTAGAAGTGGATCCCCAGAAGATTGTGGCCATTGAGACATGGCCAGTGCCCAGCACGGTTGCAGAAGTTCGCAGTTTTCTTGGATTGGCCGACTACTACCGGCGATTTGTTTCAGACTTTGCTCGGATTTCAGCACCATTGACCCAGTTGACCCGCAAGGATGTGCAGTTTGCTTGGACAGCAGAATGCCAGGATTCTTTTGAGAGGTTGAAGCGAGGCTTGATGACGGCTCCTATTCTCACGCTTCCATATGGGACTGGAGGATTCTCAGTGTATTGTGATGCTTCGGGCAGAGGTTTAGAATGTGTTCTGATGCAGCATGGGAAGGTAATAGCTTATGCGTCACGGCAACTTCGTGATCATGAGAGAAATTACCCAACCCATGACTTGGAGCTGGCAGCAGTAGTGTTTGCACTTAAGTTATGGAGGCACTACCTATACGGAGATAGGGTAGAAATTTTCACCGACCACAAGAGCCTGAAGTATGTTTTCACCCAGAAGGATCTCAACATGCGTCAGAGGAGATGGCTGGAGCTGCTTGTGGATTATGATGTCAACCTGCAGTATCACCCAAGGAAGGCCAACGTTGTTGCAGATGCATTGAGCAGGAGAGCCGGAGTTTATTTCCTGACAACGCAACCAAAGCTATTGGCCGATCTTCAGAAGATGGGTATAGAAGTTGTCCTCCCTTCCAGTGTGGCATTGATGGCCAGCATGCAAGTTCAGTCCACTATAGTCGAGAGAATCTGGATGGCGCAGTCAGCAGATTCCAAGCTTCAGCGACTTAGAGCAGAGTGTGAGGCAGGACGAAGACCAGAGTTATGTATCCATGAAGACGGTACACTTCGACATGGTAAGCGTCTTTGTGTACCCAGTAGAGATATCAGACAGGAGATCATGGCAGAGGCCCACAGTTTGCAGTATTTCATTCATCCCGGTGGCACGAAGATGTACCGTAATATTCGTCAGCACTTTTGGTGGAATGGCATGAAGAGGGAGATAGCCCAGTTTGTCTCTCGTTGTTTAGTCTGCCAGCAAGTTAAGGCTGAACATCAGAGACCAGCTGGACTACTTCAACCATTGCCGATTCCCGAGTGGAAATAGGAGCATGTAACCATGGATTTTGTGACTGGATTGCCTAGATCCCCGGCGGGCAGAGACGCTATTTGGGTTGTCATAGACAGGCTCACTAAGGTGGCTCACTTTCTCCCGTTCAGAGTTGGTCAGTCGACGGCTCAGCTAGCGGAGATGTATCTCCGGCAGATTGTCAGGTTGCACGGTGTACCAATCAGTATCACTTCCGACAGAGATTCAAGATTTACGTCGCACTTTTGGCGTAGCTTGCAAGAAAGTTTGGGAACTCACCTCCAGTTCAGTTCAGCTTATCACCCGCAGACAGATGGCCAGTCGGAGCGTACGATCCAGACTCTTGAAGATATGTTGCGGTCATGTACACTCGACTTCGGTGGCTCGTGGGAAGATCACCTGCACCTGGTAGAGTTCTCGTACAATAACAGTTTCCAAGCCAGTATCCAGATGGCTCCGTTCGAGGCATTATATGGTAGGAAGTGTCGATCCCCGCTAGCATGGGATGATGTCGGAGAGAGGCAGATGCTCGGTCCAGAAATGATTGCTCAGACCGTTGAAGTAGTCAGAAAAGTCAGAGATCATCTTCGAGTTGCCCAAGATCGCCAGCGTCATTGGGCCGATTCTCATCGGCGCCCTCTTGAGTTTTCTGTCGGCGACCATGTATTCCTGAGGATTTCGTCTAACCGCGGCGTCATTCGTTTCGGCGTACGGAGAAAGCTTAGTCCTAGGTATATAGGGCCGTTCGACATTCTGGAGCGAGTAGGAGATGTATCCTATCGTCTCGCTCTTTCACCGTCGCTACGTGAGGTGCATGACGTATTCCATGTATCTCAACTACGACGGTATATCCCGGACCCGAGCTACACCCTAGATCATTTGAAATTGGTTGTTGATACCAACCTTTCGTATGAGGAGAGGCCCGTGTCTATATTGGACCGAAAAGAGAAGACACTCAAGAACAAGACTATTAAGTTAGTCCGAGTTGCTTGGGGTCATCACTCTTTGGGTGAGTCGACGTGGGAGCATGAGGATGATATCCGATCGCGATATCTCGACCTGTTTGACTCGTAAGGTATAATGTCTTCCTTATGCCTTATGCTTTCAATTCCTTGCTTGAATAAATGACTGCATGATAGACTGCTTGTTATAGCTTACGATTATTATAGCTTATCCTTGCAATTCTAGCCTCTTGATTAAATTTCGAGGACGGAATTCTTTTAAGGTGGGTAGAGTTGTAATGCCTGTAGTTCGTATTACGTATCTTGGAATACGTGTACGTATTTTATTTTGTATTGTATACCTCTTGGCTTGGCTCGGTTTATTTTGGGTTGGTTCGGCTAGGCTTGGGTTGCCTTGGTTCATGATGAACCAAGGGGAGAACTCCTACCTACCTACCACCATCCCCATTTATTAACCCCTCCTCTTTCTCTCTCTTCATTATTCTTCTTCTTCTCCACATTTACTTCTTCAACCACCAGGAGAGAGAGAGAGAGAGAGAGAGAGAGAGAGAGAGAGAGCTTAGGCAAGTGCAAACTTGCTTCATGATGGATCTCATGTTTTATTGTTCCATTCTCTTCCTTACTAGATTCTAAGCCTCTTTAGAACTGGAAGTTTTCGGTTTTGATGGTTATATTTTTGTAGATCTAAGTTTTAAGTTCCTTCTTGTTTAGTTTTCTTGGTTTTGATCTCTAAAACTTGGTTATTTTTGAAAACTAATAGTTCTATGTTGTAGAGAATTCAATTTCATTCAATTTTGGCTTTTGTTTCGCTTGATTTCGACTCCGGATGAGTAAGTTATGGCCATTACAAGTTTTCGAAACTTTCATGGCTGAACTTGCTGTTTGGGGACGATGAACCTCATGCGCCCGGGAGGCCATGCGCCGGGAGGCCATGCACCGTGAAGTCCCGACAACGCATCCCTTAACTCCGAGCATGTCATGCGCGTAGGTTCCCTACGCGCATGTATTGAAGACGCAACGTGAGTATCTCATGCGCCGATTCGTGCAGGAATCTCATGCGCCGATTCGTGCAGGAATCTCATGCGCCGATTCGTGCAGAAATCTCATGCGCCGATTCGTACAGGAATCTCATGCGCCGATTCGTGCTGGAATCCCATGCGCCGATTCGTGCAGGAATCTCATGCGCCGATTCGTGCATGAATCTCATGCGCCGATTCGTGCAGAAATCTCATGCGCCGATTTGTGCAGGAATCTCATGCGCCGATTCGTGCAGGAATCCCATGCGCCGATTTGTGCATGAATCCCATACGCCGATTCGTGCAGGAATCTCATGCGCCGATTCGTGCAGGAATCCCATGCGCCGATTCGTGCAGGAATCCCATGCACCGATTGTGCAGGAATTTACTGTTTTTGCCTGTTTAAGTTGTTTTGTAGCTAGAATCTTGAAAAACTCAAAACATAAAAGTTGTAGATCTTTTCTTTGGCTTCAAGAATATGTTATTAGTTATTTTATACAATCTTTCTCATTCATGATAATGTAAGAATAGAACACGATAGTGGCCCGCGGTGGCGCACTCTTGACAAGTAAACTGATATGACAAGTATGAAAGGTCTGGACACCGTGGACGATTGTGTTTGTACAAATAAACCAGTATTGTCTTGCATCATGTCTAGGACGGGGACCCCTGAGTACCACGGTCAGGGGTACCTACTGAAATTGACTAAGGCTAATTAACTAGAATGATTCAGTAGTCATGAAGAGATTCCCAGCTACAGGCAATCCCATTATCTGGGCGCATTAAGTGGACTTATAGCCTACCGACGAGTAGGGCACATTTCCAGCACACAGTCACGTGTTGCATTCTTCATAACGGACATTCGACCCGGATAACCGGATGGTCTGCAGGGCTTGTGGCTGTTGGAATAATCTTATTGCATCTTGCTAGTAACTAGGCTTGTGATAACCCTAGTTAGTTAAAAGTATCAAGTCGTACTCTTGATTGGCCGTGATTGATTGGATGAAGTTTATTCCAGCTTAGTCTTATCCTGATCCTGTACAAGATTGTATCATGACATGATTTCTTGTATCGATAAATGATGGGATACCAAGTTCTGTTCAGATGAAGGGTTACAACCCCGGTCCTTGTTTGGTTTAAGGGTTGTAACTTGGCTATCTGAATAGTTCCATGGTTATCTTATCATATATCGTCCTGCTTATTGTGCCCGTCTTAACAATAAAGATCAGGGGTCCAGTTCTGTTCAGGCGAAGGGTTACAACCCCGGTCCTTGTTTGGTTTAAGGTTGTAACCTCGCTCCTGGAGTAGTTCTGTGTCCTCTCTTCGTTTATTGTCTTATTGCAACCCCCTGTCATGCTCGTCATGTTTTACCTTTACTTCAATACCATGATTATTTATACTGGCCTTAACAATAAAGATCAGGGGTCCAGTTCTGTTCAGGCGAAGGGTTACAACCCCGGTCCTTGTTTGGTTTAAGGGTTGTAACCTGGCTCCCGGAGCAGTTCTGTGTCCTCTCTTCGTTTATTGTCTTGTTACCTTATCAATAGTAATTGAGGTGGGTTTCTATTCAGGCGAAGGATTGCAACCCCGGTCCTTGTTTGGTTTAAGGGTTGCAGTCTGGCTACTTGAATGGTTTCTCCGTGTTCAATATATTATTGTTATCTCAGCTATTATCACTATCTTTTAATTACCTTTACTACTTATTTGTGATATGCTGGTTTTAGTTCCTAAGTGAAGCCTCCTTTGTGGCAATTGCTCTTTCTGGGGTCTGACCCAGCTGGTTTTGTGTGGCCAGATATCGGAGCAGCACCAGAGGATCTACCTACTATCCAGCCAGATGGTGGCCACCAGGCGTAACCCTGGCAACGAGTGGGTTTCTTTTTGTCCTTCCACTTTATTGTAAATTATTCTTTTGAGGCGTTTAGCCGGCGAGCACGTGTTAGCTCGTATTGCACCTTTATTTACTGTCTGTCTACGGGCTGTAACATGATTGACAAATCCTAGGGTTGATCATGTATGACTGGACTCTTGCTAGTCCTGACATTTTGTACGACTAGCTTCATGATCATCCAATATGTAATGTATGGGACGCCTTACGATTGTATATTGATGCTCTAATATCTTGAGACTGTTACTACTTGCTTGTGATTGAGACAATAGGTTTGTTCTTGACCATAGGAGACTGATGGATTGTAGTTAAACCCTCATATATCTAGACAGCCGTGACCGTATAGTGACGTGGATTCCATTTCATTATACGTAGCTGGCTATGTCTGCCCCCGCTCTCCAGTATTCTGGTTCTGGGGCGTGACAACACTCCCCCGTATTCATCCATTTCCTTGGATCCACTTATGAAATACTTCAGGATTCAATATGCTAATGGGGTGGATACTGCTGGATCCAGAGTAAACTTGGTTTGCCTCATTAAAATCTTGGCTGTGGAAAACCCAGTGGAAAAAACCATCAGTCCTAAGGAAAAAGAGTACAATCCTATAGTTTTACTCCTCCTGATCTATACAAGCTTCAGGCTTGCAGGTCTTTTAGTTGCCTCATCCCTATTCCTCTTACAAGTTTTACAAAAGTACATCGTGGCAGTGTTTTGGTAAACAAATCTGCTAAGTTATTACAATATTGAATTTGTTGTATTTTGACTTGTTCCTTCTATTGAAGGTCGTGCGTCCAGAAGAATTTGGGGGATATGTGCTTCGTCTTGTTATTCTTTATGTATCCTTTCTGAAGTTGAGCTACGCATGCTGCATTATCTTCAAAAAGGGTAGTAGGCTCAAGTTCACCAGTCTTCAGGCCAGTAGATGCCAAAATGTGCTGAATGACGGAGCGAAGCCAAACACACTTCTTGCTTGTTTCATGGATTGCCAGGAGTTCAGAATGGTTGGATGAGATAGCCACACTGGTCTGTTTGACGGACCTCCAGGAGATAGTCGTACCACCGAAAGTAAACACAAATCCAGTTTGTGATTTCTCTGTGTGGGGATCTGATCTATAACCTGTATCTGAATAACCAAGTAAAGTGGAAGACCCACTATTCGGGTAATATAGTCCTAGGTCTATAGACCCTTGGAGGTAGCGCAGAAGATGCTTCACTCCATTCCAGTAGCGCTTTGTGGGCGCTGCACTGTATCTGGCTAATAAGTTAACTGAAAACGCTATATCAGGATGCGTACAGTTAGCTATATAGAGTAGTGCCCTAATGGCACTTAGGTAAGGTACTTCAGGACCTAATAATTCCTTTCCCTCTTCCAGTGGACGGAAAGGGTCCTTCTTTACGTCCAATGATCGAGCGACCATTGGTGTACTAAGGGGATGGCATTTATCCATGTAGAATTGTTTAAGTAATCTTCGTGTATATGTAGATTGGTGTAACAGGATACCACCCTTTAGGTGTTCGATCTGTAAGCCAAGACAATACTTTGTTTTCCCTAGGTCTTTCATTTCAAAAGTTGTCTTAAGGCTTTCAGATATCTCAGTGATCTCTGCAGGAGATCCAATAAGATTTAAATCGTCGACATAAACGACGACTATAACAAATCATGTTCTCGATCTTTTTATAAAGATACACGGGCAGACTTTATCATTAGTAAATCCTTGCGTAGCAAGAAACTCACTTAGTCTGTTATACCACATTTTTCATGATTGTTTAAGACCGTATAATGATCTTTGTAACCTTACAGAATAGGTGTCCCGAGGTCTATATGTTTTCTCTGGTGAAATTTTATATCCTTCAGGGAGTTTCATATAGATATCTTTATCTATATTGCCACAAAGATATGCAGTCACAACGTCCATGAGCTGCATTTCTAGGCTTTTCAGAGAAGAGAGGCTGATCAGGAATCTGAAGGTATTCCCATCCATGACCGGAGAATATGTTTCTTCATAATCTATTCCTGGTTTCTGGGAGAAACCTTGTGCTACAAGGCGTGCTTTGTAGCGCACAACTATGTTGTGTTCATTTCTTTTTCTTGTGAAGATCCATTTATATCCCACAGGTTTTACACCTTCAAGTGTTTGGACTACTGGTCCAAAGACTTCGCGTTTCAAGAGTGAGTCCAGCTCTACTCCTATTGCCTCGTTCCACTTTGGCCAATCGCCTCTGCGTTTACATTCCGCTAGAGACCGTGGATCGATGTCATCGTCATTTTCAGTGACGTGAACGGCAATATTGAACGAAAAATCGTCGTCGACGACTGTGCTTTTTATGTTCAGTACCTCTCCAGTACGTACATAATTTAATGATATTTTTCCTGTTTTTTCCTCTTCAGGGGAAACTAGGAGGGGAGAGGTAGCTGATCTGAGCTCAGCATCCTGTGTTGGGATCTTCTTAATTTCTCCAGAATTTTTTCTTTTACGAGGGACTTTGTCTCTCGAACCTGGTGGGCGTCCTCTTTTTAATTGAGGTATTGCCATTTCTGCTGCCGGCGGATTGCATCCATCTTTAGGGATGTCAATCCTAGCTGGCGTGTTGGCAGCAGGGACGTGTGATCTGACAATCTTCTGGTTGTCAGTAAATGTATCCGGAAGTAGATGTACAGTGTTCTGAAGATGTAATATCTTCAGGATCTCATCTTCACATTGACTTGTACGCGGATCAAAATGAGACAAAGTTTTTGTGTCCCAAGAAATTGTCTTAGAAGCTTCTGGCTTCTTAGACTGTGTGCCCAGTTTAGAAAATAATCCTTCATCAAACTCAGTCATCAAGACGTGCCTTAAATACGTCACCCGTCAGGGGTTCTAGGTATCTAATTATAGAGGGTGAGTCAAACCCAACATAGATACCTAATCGACGTTGTGGACCCATTTTGGTCCTCTGTGGTGGAGCAATGGTGACGTAAACAACACAACCAAAAACTCTCAAATGAGAGATATTTGGAGGTGAACCATAAGCGAGCTGCATCGGAGATAGAATATGACCTCCAGAAGGCCGTATTCTAATAAGTGATGCGGCATGCAATATAGCATGACCCAAGCTTCCACAGTCAACTGTGACTGTGTAACACCCAGTTTTCCAAATGAGGGCAATTTTGAAATTTTATAATTATAATCATTTAATAATGATATTTAAATCATATTGTGATTTTTGGTGATTTTTAATCAATTTAAAACTATTTAAAATAGTGATTAGTGATTTTGATGGTTAACTAGTTAAACCCTAGTTTTGCTAAACCTAGAGACTAACCATGACCAAGGGAGCCTAGTCATGTGATTAGGAATTCAAATTACCTATTTTTAGCCTAGGGGTATTTTGGTCATTTTGGCAATTTTGTGAAATTGTAGTTTATATTAATTAAATATTGTGCTAGCCTTTTTGTGAAACCTTAACCTAGAAGTTAACCTAACCTAGATTAGTCATGAGGTTAAAATTAGGGTTAGAACATTTCTACTAAGTGCCAAGGTTAGTAATATCTAGATATTATTAGGATGAGATATTTCCTTTTAAGATATTTGTGAAAAGAAGCCTCAACCAATAGGAAGCCTTGGAATTTGTTGGAGCAACCTCAACCACTCATCTAAAACCCTAACCCTACTCATTTCAACAGCCACACAAGACCCCCCCCCCCCCCCCCTCCTATAAAGTCACATTAACAAAGCCTTGGCCTCTTTTACAAACCCTAGAAAAAGTCCTACTTGTTCTTCCCTAAAACTCTCCCCATTAATCCAAATTGAGCCCAAATTGAGTCAAATCAATTGCACCATCATCCCCAACAGTAGAAAATACTTGTGGGTGCTTTCTAGCAAGGATCGAGGACGATTGAACCGGAGAAAATCGAAGAAGACATCGAATCGAGGCTCTTTACATTGAGATTCTAGCTCTCAATAGGTAAACCTATCTACACCCATTGAAATCATGATTTTTCTTCATAGATGCATTCATTTAAGGTTCCCCTAGGTGTACCCCAAGTTTGGTAGGAGTTCGTGTCCATTTCGTGTCCGTATCGGACACGTATCGGTGTAATTGAATGGGTGTTTGATGAAATGCTTTAATGAAATGAATACTGTTAATTTTCAAAACTAATTACATGATTTTGAAGCCCTTGGCATGCTGATCACAAATCCAACACACTGAGCACATTTTAGAGCCGTGTCCGTATCCAAAATGGACACGAACACGCTGCACGACACTGTCGTGCAGTGTCCTGCTGCTCGATCACGATTTCTCCGTGTCTGTGTCACTTGGACACGTGAAAATTGACACACAGCTATGGGACATGACTGACATCCTACCCATAAAGTTTCATGGGACCTCGATGTGTGTGCGCGAAGGAATCGCGTGTGCACATGTTTTTTCCTGCACAGTGCACGCGTGTTTCGTGTCTCTGATACGGGGCTGTAGTTATGACACGACATGGTTTAGACACGTTGCAGGGTGATGACACTCTAGCCCTATCATGGGCGAACGTGTATGCACAGTTTCAATACTTCTCGAGCTCTGTGTCGCGTCCAATCGGACACGACATGGCTGCACGATGAGTATTTCTTTTCTAGTTTTTCTGAAATTTCAATATTAGTTTGGACACAACGTGTCCCAATTTATGGACACGAGGGAATCTCCCTGGATACGAGGGACATGTCCTAATGTTTGTACACCTATTTCAATTATTGATTTCGAGTTTTATTGGAAATTGGATTCAAATAACTGTTCCCTGTTTGACTGATACAGGCTCTGTCTTCTTTCAATTCCTGGATTGAATGTGTTCCCACTCATTTTCATGATTTAGGTTGACATGTTAAGTTCATATACATGTGTATTTAGACTATTACAAAGTCTGTCTTACAGATTGTATTGGGTTCTTAATTTGTTGGATTTAAATTGTCATGTTTTCAAACTGAACTTGGGGTTTTAGCTATAACTGTTATCGAGTTTAGTTTCTAAATGAACATAGGTAATTATAAATGATTCCTGAGATTCCTATTGACAGTTTCTGAGATTAAAATGGTTTAAATACAATTTCTACATGTTATGAATGCATTGACAGGTTGTGTAGATGACTGGGAATGTTGAATGTTGGTTTGAACCTGAGAATTAAGTTTGGTTGAACATGTTAACCACTGTTAACTGAAATGGAAACCTGATGTTCACTGTTAATTCCCTGAGATCCATATAGGTTAGGGTTGCATGTGTAGCCTGGGAAACATGGTAGAAAAACCTGAGAACCTATAAGTCCCATTCCAACTCTACACACACACACAAACTGTTAATGGCCATGTTATTTCAGTTCACTGAAATATACCTGAGCTATGTATCCTGAGTTTGATTAATATGTTAAACTGAAAACTGATTTTGTATTTTTGGATTCAATGTTAACTAAAATCTGAGAATGTATAGGAATAACCTGAGATCCTGAAGGATAAAACCTGAGTTAGGATTTAGTTTTGAAGAAATTAAGTTATGTATCAATGGCTTTATTTCAGTTGGTTTTTCACTGTCAATTAATGTATATATAGCCTATTCTTGAGATGAAGATTTCTTGACTGTTTGCATAAAACTGGAAACTAAATTGGGTTGTTTGTGAACCCTGAAAACTGAACACAAATGTATCACCTGCATGTTCCATTGCTATTTGCATAAGTTAGATAACTAGTATGGCATATCATTCTTGTTACACTCCTAATGAAACCTACTTGTTGATTGCCTTGCCATGATCTTTTACTGATTTGCATAGCACCTGAAACCTGAGATTTGCCAACTAGTTTGGACACTCATTAGACACAACTGTTATTGACACACTCCCCATTTGTTTCACTGTCACAGAAAATATAAATGCTCACACTCACAGATTTCACACTGTTTTCCAATCATTCCTATATCCCTATCCACAGATTCTACATACACACACACCCACATGTTACATGTACACCTAGACTCACACACACAATCACCTTCCCTGTTTTGTATGTGTATAAGCATTCCCTATGTATCCCTATATATAAGTACATAGATATGCCTCTATGTACTAATATATATATATATATATATATATATATATATATATATATATATATATATATATATATATATATATATATATATATATATATATATATATATACATGTAAATGCCTTTGTACCTAAACATGAATACTTGTATACAATATATGATGTGAGTATCCTATCTATGCAATCATGGGTATATAGAGCTAAATGAATGCATGAATATATGTATAGATGATATGTATAATGTGTGATGCCTTGTGGCTTGTGATGTTGCTTGGTTGTATGCTAGTCTAGGCTTGGTTAGCCCTAGTGAGACTTGACTAGACTAGGATTGACCTAGTTTGACTAGCGTAGTTGACTTGGGTTGACCCAGAGTTGACCAAGTTGACTTGGACCTAGCTTGACCTAGACAGTTGACTATGTTTGACTTAGAGTTGACTTTGACCTAGATTGACCCAGAAATCATGTAGATTGCATCGTAGATTTCATTTACCTTATTTCAAACATGTCATAACCCATACTGCTCTATTTAGGACTTTGTGACTCCGGTGCAGACATCTGATATTTCATTACTCTTTTCAGAGTAACAGGCGAGTACATTCTCTGATAGTTCTTTCATTTACTTGTCAATTACTGTACTTCAGTTCTAGTTAGTTTTATGTATTCTTATAACACGTATGGATATTACTGGATTCATGTATGCGACACACATACCATTTTGTCTGGCCTCTATTTTTGGAACCACTACTGGCATCACCTACTGGAATCACTACTGGAACCACCTACTGGAATCACTCTGGAATCTTTTGCTGGTATCATTATGTTTGGCTGGACTCATCTCTATTTCTCGTGTCGTTTCTGGATTCACTTGTACTTGTGGGCGGGGAAATATTAGAGTAGACATGTGAACATTCCCAAATACTGGAACCACTCCCTTGGAACTATTCTGGAACGATAGACATCCCACACTTGGCCAAGTGTGCGGTGTGCCGTATTACCTACAGCCGTTTACATGTCGATTTCGGTATTTTAAAACACACTGTTAGAGTATAGGCTGGACTCACCCTGGAATCATTGATCACTATGACTGGAATCGTCCCTTATGGGATTCATCTTGTATGAGATTCATCCTGTACTGGACTTACATTGGAGTTACACTGGTCTACATTGTTGTCTGGACTTTATATCATATTACCCTGGTTCAGCTAGTTCTATTTTTACAGTCTTTATTGCTATGATTCTTCTCTTGTTTAGTATTTACTTTCCTTGTACCTTAACTGTTTCTCTATACCATCACATGTATACAAACTACCATATTCATCAATAAAACTGTCTATAACTGCTTTATAGTTCTCTGTCATTTACTTGGAATTTCTTGATGATTTGTACTCGTTCCTGTCCTGACTGGACCTGTTGAAAATATTACAGATGACTGCCCTGAGGACGTTTGCCCTACTTGCCTTGGAGCAGGAGATGGCTTAGCTACCTATGGCCCCGACACTCAGGAGTGATCGGGAGACTAGCTAGTAGACTTGGTTTAGTTTTCATGTTTTAGAATTTGAATTGTAATAACTTGAGATACAAGTTTGTATGGAATTTGTTTGAGATATTATTTTAGTAGTTTATAAATGTTGTTGTTAGTCTTTAGTTATAAACTTCTGTGATATCTTATCGTTCTTAGACTGTGATTGAGATTCATTATATCTATACTTGTCCTCCGTTCGGAGTTGAGATTGACAAGTACATTATATAATTGCGTGAGTTGTTGATTAGATAGTAACCTAGGACAGCGTTCTACCGTCGACACTGCGGCGTAGGCTGGACGTACCCACTTCTCATGCCCTTACTCTAGGGTGTGGGTCGTGACACGTTTTTAGTGGTGGCCCATGCAGGTCGAGTTTATGTGGTGGTATTCGAACTAGAGTATCACTACAGCCTGCGATAGGATTGAGAGATAGGCTTTAACGGAGAGGTACTCAATCACAGTTAGGAAAAAAAATTCTGCTTCAATTCATGCCATCTACATATCTTACTGATTGTCTTCTTTGAAATAAACTGTCCTCCTTTGATTTATCGATTCCTGCTCAGTATTGACTTCCTTTTCGATCTGTCTTCAGGATGGTGGAGACACGATCACATCGCTCTGGTACAGTAGCCGCTGGAGAGGGGTCTGCCACCTCTCGTCCATTGCAGCAGGCTGTTGAGACTGTAGCACCTTCTGTTCCTGATCAGACAGGAGCTGCTGTAGCCATTGGGGGTATGCCTCCACTTGTTCAAAGGACGACCCCAGTCATTCCTGAGATGTTTCAGCAGCAGCATCAGCAGCCACCTGCAGGATTGGTTGACGCTGCGCACCTGTTTTCATTTGTGGAGAGGATCTTGGAGTCCCACCAGCAGCAGCAGCAGCGACAGACTGCCGATTATCGTCAGGGGATTGACGAGGCCCACCAGCTGGTTCGTACTACAGTAGAGATGGTGACTGCTCGAGGGGAGCATCAGCAGCCTTACTGGAAGGAGAAGGATATCCAGGATTTTTAGAAGATGCATCCTAGAGAGTTCCTGGGCACAGAGGGCATCCATTTTGCAGACGATTGGATCGAGCACATCGAGGAGATATTTCGACTGGCGGAGATACCAGCTCGACTCCATATCGAGGCGGCGGGCAGTCAGATACAGGACTTAGCCCGTGCGTGGTATCAGACGGATCCCAGGATAGGAGTTGAGGGCCAGACTTGGGCCCAGTTCAAGGAGCTGTTTAAGGAGCAGTTCTTTCCTGATGTGGCCTTGGGAGGTATCGAGGCACAGTTTGAGAGCCTGGTTCAGGGGAACCAGTCAGTAGCTGAGTACGCCGGAGAGTTTTGTCGGTTGGCCCGGTTCATTGATGACTTGACTGAGAAGACGAAGGCGAGAAAGTTCTGCCGAGGCTTGATTAGGGAGGTTCGGTCGTTGACTAAGAGCGACCGGAACGCTACCTACGCGGAGATATTTTTTGGGGCTATGGCAGCGGAGGACGACCTGGGGTTGAAGTTGAAGAGGGGTCGGGACTTCCAGGGTGGTAGCAGCAGCGGGGGTCAGGCCAAGAGGCCCCATGTGCAGGCTCAGCAGGCACATGCACCAGTGAGAGTGCAGCCGGCACAGCATCAGCATAGAGGACAGGACCGCAGGGTGCTGACTTGTGCCTACTGCAAGAAGGCAGGGCATGTTTGGGAGTCTTGTAGAAGGAGACTGAAGGTTTGTCTATTCTGTGGGTCTGGTGCTCACAATATGATAGATTGTCCCGTTGCACCTCCCCTTGGGGGAGCTAGGCCACCTGTAGCTCAGCACCAGAGGGGTGGAGCTTTTGCTATGGCAGTCGAGGAGACTGATGTTGCAGGTGACGGGTTAGCAGGTTTGACTTCCTTGTTCTTCTCTTCCACCTTCATGTGTGATTTCCATTAGTACCTGCCAGGATATGTTTGTGATATGCTAGATAGCGTAGTTACCCTGTTCGAGACTGTGGAATCACGACCAGTAGGACTGTGATTGCATGTTATCTTTCGACCTTGTTTGATTGGGGTTTTGACCTAGGAGGAGTACGATCATCTTAATTTCGATGACGAAATTCTTCTAAGGGGGGTAGACTTGTAACACCCAGTTTTCCAAATGAGGGCAATTTTGAAATTTTATAATTATAATCATTTAATAATGATATTTAAATCATATTGTGATTTTGGTGATTTTTAATCAATTTAAAACTATTTAAAATAGTGATTAGTGATTTTGATGGTTAACTAGTTAAACTCTAGTTTTGCTAAACCTAGAGACTAACCATGACCAAGGGGGCCTAGTCATGTGATTAGGAATTCAAATTACCTATTTTTAGCCTAGGGGTATTTTGGTCATTTTGGCAATTTTGTGAAATTGTAGTTTATATTAATTAAATATTGTGCTAGCCTTTTTGTGAAACCTTAACCTAGAAGTTAACCTAACCTAGATTAGTCATGAGGTTAAAATTAGGGTTAGAACATTCCTACTAAGTGCCAAGGTTCGTAATATCTAGATATTATTAGGATGAGATATTTCCTTTTGAGATATTTGTGAAAAGAAGCCTCAACCAATAGGAAGCCTTGGAATTTGTTGGAGCAACCTCAACCACTCATCTAAAACCCTAACCCTACTCATTTCAACAGCCACACAAGACCCCCCCCCCCCCTCCTATAAAGTCACATTAACAAAACCTTGGCCTCTTTTACAAACCCTAGAAAAAGCCCTACTTGTTCTTCCCTAAAACTCTCCCCATTAATCCAAATTGAGCCCAAATTGAGTCAAATCAATTGCACCATCATCCCCAACAGTAGAAAATACTTGTGGGTGCTTTCTAGCAAGGATCGAGGACGATTGAACCGGAGAAAATCGAAGAAGACATCGAATCGAGGCTCTTTACATTGAGATTCTAGCTCTCAATAGGTAAACCTATCTACACCCATTGAAATCATAATTTTTCTTCATAGATGCATTCATTTAAGGTTCCCCTAGGTGTAGCCCAAGTTTGGTAGGAGTTCGTGTCCATTTCGTGTCTGTATCGGACACGTATCGGTGTAATTGAATGGGTGTTTGATGAAATGCTTGAATGAAATGAATACTGTTAATTTTCAAAACTAATTACATGATTTTGAAGCCCTTGGCATGCTGATCACAAATCCAACACACTGAGCACGTTTTAGAGCCGTGTCCGTGTCCAAAATGGACACGAACACGCTGCACGACACTGTCGTGCAGTGTCCTGCTGCTCGATCACGATTTCTCCGTGTCTGTGTCACTTGGACACGTGAAAATTGACACACAGCTATGGGACATGACTGACATCCTACCCATAAAGTTTCATGGGACCTCGATGTGTGTGCGCGAAGGAATCGCGTGTGCACATGTTTTTTCCTGCACAGTGCACGCGTGTTTCGTGTCTCTGATACGGGGCTGTAGTTATGACACGACATGGTTTAGACACGTTGCAGGGTGATGACACTCTAGCCCTATCATGGGCGAACGTGTATGCACAGTTTCAACACTTCTCGAGCTCTGTGTCGCGTCCAATCGGACACGACATGGCTGCACGATGAGTATTTCCTTTCTAGTTTTTCTGAAATTTCAATATTAGTTTGGACACAACGTGTCCCAATTTATGGACACGAAGGAATCTCCCTGGACACGAAGGACATGTCCTAATGTTTGTACACCTATTTCAATTATTGATTTCGAGTTTTATTGGGAATTGGATTCAAATAACTGTTCCATGTTTGACTGATACAGGCTCTGTCTTCTTTCAATTCCTGGATTGAATGTGTTCCCACCCATTTCATGATTTAGGTTGACATGTTAAGTTCATATACATGTGTATTTAGACTATTACAAAGTCTGTCTTACAGATTGTATTGGGTTCTTAATTTGTTGGATTTAAATTGTCAGGTTTTCAAACTAAACTTGGGGTTTTAGCTATAACTGTTATCGAGTTTAGTTTCTAAATGAACATAGGTAATTATAAATAATTCCTGAGATTCCTATTGACAGTTTCTGAGATTAAAATGGTTTAAATACAATTTCTACATGTTATGAATGCATTGACAGGTTGTGTAGATGACTGGGAATGTTGAATGTTGGTTTGAACCTGAGAATTAAGTTTGGTTGAACATGTTAACCACTGTTAACTGAAATGGAAACCTGATGTTCACTGTTAATTCCCTGAGATCCATATAGGTTAGGGTTGCATGTGTAGCCTGGGAAACATGGTAGAAAAACCTGAGAACCTATAAGTCCCATTCCAACTCTACACACACACACAAACTGTTAATGGCCATGTTATTTCAGTTCACTGAAATATACCTGAGCTATGTATCCTGAGTTTGATTAATATGTTAAACTGAAAACTGATTTTGTATTTTTGGATTCAATGTTAACTAAAATCTGAGAATGTATAGGAATAACCTGAGATCCTGAAGGATAAAACCTGAGTTAGGATTTAGTTTTGAAGAAATTAAGTTATGTATCAATGGCTTTATTTCAGTTGGTTTTTCACTGTCAATTAATGTATATATAGCCTATTCTTGAGATGAGGATTTCTTGACTGTTTGCATAAAACTGGAAACTGAATTGGGTTGTTTGTGAACCCTGAAAACTGAACACAAATGTATCACCTGCATGTTCCATTGCTATTTGCATAAGTTAGATAACTAGTATGGCATATCATTCTTGTTACACTCCTAATGAAACCTACTTGTTGATTGCCTTGCCATGATCTTTTATTGATTTGCATAGCACCTGAAACCTGAGATTTGCCAACTAGTTTGGACACTCATTAGACACAACTGTTATTGACACACTCCCCATTTGTTTCACTGTCACAGAAAATATAAATGCTCACACTCACAGATTTCACACTGTTTTCCAATCATTCCTATATCCCTATCCACAGATTCTACATACACACACACCCACATGTTACATGTACACCTAGACTCACACACACAATCACCTTCCCTGTTTTGTATGTGTATAAGCATTCCCTATGTATCCCTATATATAAGTACATAGATATGCCTCTATGTACTAATATATATATATATATATATATATATATATATATATATATATATATATATATATATATATATTTTTATATATATATATATATATATATATATATATATATATATATATATATATATATATACATGTAAATGCCTTTGTACCTAAACATGAATACTTGTATACAATATATGATGTGAGTATCCTATCTATGCAATCATGGGTATATAGAGCTAAATGAATGCATGAATATATGTATAGATGATATGTATAATGTGTGATGCCTTGTGGCTTGTGATGTTGCTTGGTTGTATGCTAGTCTAGGCTTGGTTAGCCCTAGTGAGACTTGACTAGACTAGGATTGACCTAGTTTGACTAGCGTAGTTGACTTGGGTTGACCCAGAGTTGACCAAGTTGACTTGGACCTAGCTTGACCTAGACAGTTGACTATGTTTGACTTAGAGTTGACTTTGACCTAGATTGACCCAGAAATCATGTAGATTGCATCGTAGATTTCATTTACCTTATTTCAAACATGTCATAACCCATACTGCTCTATTTAGGACTTTGTGACTCTGGTGCAGACATCTGATATTTCATTACTCTTTTCAGAGTAACAGGCGAGTACATTCTCTGATAGTTCTTTCATTTACTTGTCAATTACTGTACTTCAGTTCTAGTTAGTTTTATGTGATTCTTATAACACGTATGGATATTACTGGATTCATGTATGCGACACACATACCATTTTGTCTGGCCTCTATTTTTGGAACCACTACTGGCATCACCTACTGGAATCACTACTGGAACCACCTACTGGAATCACTCTGGAATCTTTTGCTGGTATCATTATGTTTGGCTGGACTCATCTCTATTTCTCGTGTCGTTTCTGGATTCACTTGTACTTGTGGGCGGGGAAATATTAGAGTAGACATGTGAACATTCCCAAATACTGGAACCACTCCCTTGGAACTATTCTGGAACGATAGACATCCCACACTTGGCCAAGTGTGCGGTGTGCCGTATTACCTACAGCCGTTTACATATCGATTTCGGTATTTTAAAACACACTGTTAGAGTATAGGCTGGACTCACCCTGGAATCATTGATCACTATGACTGGAATCGTCCCTTATGGGATTCATCTTGTATGAGATTCATCCTGTACTGGACTTACATTGGAGTTACACTGGTCTACATTGTTGTCTGGACTTTATATCATATTACCCTGGTTCAGCTAGTTCTATTTTTATAGTCTTCATTGCTATGATTCTTCTCTTGTTTAGTATTTACTTTCCTTGTACCTTAACTGTTTCTCTATACCATCACATGTATACAAACTACCATATTCATCAATAAAACTGTCTATAACTGCTTTATAGTTCTCTGTCATTTACTTGGAATTTCTTGATGATTTGTACTCGTTCCTGTCCTGACTGGACCTGTTGAAAATATTACAGATGACTGCCCTGAGGACGTTTGCCCTACTTGCCTTGGAGCAGGAGATGGCTTAGCTACCTATGGCCCCGACACTCAGGAGTGATCGGGAGACTAGCTAGTAGACTTGGTTTAGTTTTCATGTTTTAGAATTTGAATTGTAATAACTTGAGATACAAGTTTGTATGGAATTTGTTTGAGATATTATTTAGTAGTTTATAAATGTTGTTGTTAGTCTTTAGTTATAAACTTCTGTGATATCTTATCGTTCTTAGACTGTGATTGAGATTCATTATATCTATACTTGTCCTCCGTTCGGAGTTGAGATTGACAAGTACATTATATAATTGCGTGAGTTATTGATTAGATAGTAACCTAGGACAGCGTTCTACCGTCGACACTGCGACGTAGGCTGGACGTACCCACTTCTCGTGCCCTTACTCTAGGGTGCGGGTCGTGACAGACTGCATCAACAATAGACGAGCAATCCATTGTAATCTCTTAATAAGAGATTCTGCTAACCCGTTCTGGGTGTGAACATGAGCTACAGGATGTTCAACTTCGATGCCAGTTGCTTGGCAATAGTCTTGAAAGACCTGTGAAGTAAATTCACCCGCATTATCAAGTCTTAATTTTTTGATATGGTTATCGGGGAAATGAGGCCGCAACTTAATTATTTGTGCCAATAGCTTAGAAAAAGTTAAGTTGCGGGTGGACAAAAGGCACACATAAGACCATTTAGTAGATGCATCGATAAGTACCATAAAGTACCTAAATGGACCACTTGCGGGATGAATAGGTCCGCAAATGTCTCCATGAATTCTCTCTAAGAAGCTAGGAGACTCTAGTCCCACTTTCAAAAGGGATGGTCTCATTATAATTTTGCCTTGAAAACAAGGTAGACACGAGTAATCATACTTCTGAAGAATCTTCAGGTTCTGCAGGTTGTGTCCACTGGATTGGCTTATGATTCGTTTCATCATAGCTGATCCTGGGTGACCCATTCTATTATGCCAAAGTTTAAATTTTGGCGATGAATGACACTTCTGGTGCACAATCATGTTAGCTTCTATTGATTGAATATGAGTATGATAGAGACCCGACGGGAGTCCCTTGAATCGTTCTAAGATAGTTTTTGAACCATCTTTTAGACGAGTAACATACAGATATTCTGCCTCATTTATTTTATTTGTTTCTAAGTGATATACGTTTAAACGAATGTCCTTGAAACTTATGAGGTTCCTATTTGATTTAGGAGAGAATAGTGCATCTTTTATTATTAGTCTTGTTTTATTTGGGAGCAATATAATTGCTTGACCAGATCCTTCTATTATGTTTGATAGTCCTGATATCGTAATAACAGGACCGTCATAATCATATAAGCTATAAAAATAGCTGTTTTCTCGAAGGATTGTGTGCGTCGAGGCGCTGTCCACAAGGCATCCACACTTCATCTATAGATCAATGAAAAAAAAATTATCGATCGATGGGCCGATATAGAGAGGTCAATAAGTTGCTTGCAAAAATGCATAATTTATAAGGTGGTAAGCCAAAATTTCATCTGGCTCTGCTACCTCTTGAAATATGTGCCATTGAATTTTGCAGGCTTTGCAGAGAAGTCTCTTCCTTGGAAGTCATATTTCTAAGGTCTGAAAAATTATATTTACTCAATAAGATGGTTTTAAGCTAAAATTAACAATTAAAATAATTTTAGTAATAAACCTTTAAATTTTTAGTTTTTCAAGTTTTGATAAGGTTGGGTTAGCTGTAGGGGCCGGATCCCAGCAAGCGGAGGTTCACTAGGAACTCTTAAGTACCGGTCGCTTAGACGATATTTCGCCTTGTTGACAGAAGGGCCCTTTCGGCTTGTTCCCAAACAAATCTTAACTTTAGAACTTAAAAACTAAAGGAATTTTTTACTAAATTAATTAATTGTTTGATTTAGCCTAAATTAAAATATTGAATAAAAGAAGCTAGAATTGATAGAAAAAGAAAATTGCTACGGTGTCAATTCTAACAAGATTAGTTGAACAATAATTTACTTAAGTGATGACAATTATATAAGATCAACTGTCCAAAGAGTAATATATATGACAATGATCAACCAATGTGAATATTCAAAAAATTGTTAAGAATGAAGCAAATTTACTTAATGTATAACCAAGTAACTACAATATTATACAAAGATCAACCAGATACAATTGCTTAATGAATAATAATTGATAATATAGTAAGTTTGATAATGTAGTTTTGTAGCAGAGACTTTATGCTACTTTTCTAACAGAGACACATAAAGTTTCAGCTATGTAGCAAGTTTTAGGTAGTTTTTCTAATTTGATCCGAACAGAGACTTTATGCTGGTTTTTCTAAATTCTAACAGCAAGGAAAATTGGTTTACAAAGATCAAACAAAGATCAAACAGTAAATTTTTTTTTCTTCAGCAGCATCTAGTACTTCGAAATCGACACTCGCTATTTTGGCCATTTTATCCATCATGTGAAAAACATGCATAAATTAAAATTAAATATTTATGCATAATCATAAATGTTACAGAGCTCATAATAAAAATACCACGGTGCTTAATAAAACAGTTCAGTCCAGAAGCTAATATGCAATCTGTCAATATTACAGTAAGTAATTTTTTTTTTCAATCATTCTTTCTGAATTTATAATCAAGTAACCAAAAAGGGAAAAGTCTACATAAAAGAAATTTGAAAAGTCAACCATCGGTAGGTGGACCCTTGTTTTCTGGAGAAAAGAAGTTCTGGTTTATGTTTCTTCTATTCCAATGACTATTCTCATATTTTACTCAAACCGATCTGCTATTTTTTTTTTTCGAAGACCAAAATAGTTCTGCCATGAACCTTAAAATAAGTTACAAGTGTTTGAATAATATTTGTTTTTTTTTAATAAGAAGCAAATTTGTTTTGAACGTTAGCAATATAAAGAATTTCACTCTTAGATTGTTAGATATATATATTGCTAATTTTCATTCAAACAATTAATTTGTAAAAAAAAAAAAATTAAGAAGTGTTATCAGCCTCTGGTCGGATCGACTAGGTAAAAAGGAAGGATGACGTCGAGATCTAGACGTCGATTCTCCTTGCTTCAGCAATCGTGCTGATAACGTGTTTGAAGGGATACTAGATATCGTAGAATAGTATTTTTCTTCACCTTTATTTCATCATATGGCAAGGGCCATATATATAGGGATAAGGGGCAACCCAAGGGTCATGAGTTACATAACCCAAGGGTCATGAGTTACATGATCCCAAGGGTCATGTGTAACTCATGACATAATGGTGAATAGTAAGGGTTTCACAAAAATTATGTTATTCAAACCAGCCAACATTCTAAATTAACATAAAGAGACAATTATGTCTCTCCAACTTCATATTGCACCTAGTCAAAGCTGAACCCCAATGTTGAGCTAACAGAGAGTCAGAAGTGTAGCACAGTTCACAACAAACGTGAAATTGCATCTACTGATTTGGTAGTTAACTATTTATTTTTTATTGATATGTTGGACATACACGAAATCGAAACCAGATAGATAGATGAGTACAATAAATGCTTGTTATGAGCATAGAGAACTTTGGATTTTTGGGAAGAAGAGGTTCAAAGGGGTTTTTGAAATAATTTATTTTGACTTATATATAAATATAGTCATTTTTATTATTATAATGCGACTTAAAAACGACTCAAAAAATATCTGTATATATATCATCAATTATTAGCATAAATGAAATTTAAAAATAACTATAATATGTGCTTTCTTCTTGGATAGTTGAGAAAAAAATAAATTATTTCTTTTTAGGCTTAATTGTACTTTGCTACCCTCAACTATTCCGCATTTTCAACTTGATACCATAAACTTTTTTTCGTAACAAATTGGTACCTCAACTATTATTTTTTTTCAACTTGATATCTAATTTTTCAAAAATTCCGAAAATGCCCTTCCCTCTTCCTTCCCTCCACCCCCTTCCCCACTCCGGCCGCCCCCCCTGCTCACTCCGCCCCCCCCCTGCTAGCTCCCCCCCCCCCCCCCCCCGCCCCCCACCCCCCCTGCTACCTTCGGCCACCCCCTGCCCCGCCTCCCGCCCTCCCTCCCCAGCCCCCCTCCTCCAGTGCTGCCGCGGCCTAGGGGAGAGGCGGGGGCGGGCGGGCGGCCGGAGTGAGCAGGGGGGGGGGGGGGTGGGGGGGGGGGGCGGAGCTAGCAGGGGGGGGAGGGCGGCCGGAGGTGAGCAGGGGGGGCGGCCGGAGCGTGCAGGGGGGGAGGGTTAGGGGTAGGGGTAGGGACATTTTAGTCCAAAATAACATCTGGGTACCAAATTGTTACAAAAAAATAGTTTAGGGTACAAAGTTGAAAAATGGTAATAGTTGAGGGTAGCAAAGTGCAATTAAGCCTTCTTTTTATATGTATTCTCCTATAGCTATATCACATTGTTTAGGAATTGTTTTTATAATGCTTTATTTAGTTTGAAATCTCTTATACAAAACACAAAGGTTTTTGAATTCTAGGGCTGACTGTGCCAAGATAAAGAGTGGTTGGAATTTAATCTTGGTGAATCAACGGTTATGGGGTTTTATGGGGAAGAGCATTATTGGGAGTGGAGTTTTATGGGAAAGAGCATTATTGGGAGTGGGGTTTTATAGGGAATCCAAAGATGGAGATTTAATATTTTGATGGTTGGGATTTAATATTTTGATGGGGACCTCATAATGGTTGTGGATGAGCATTATTGAGAGTGGGATTTTATGGGGAATCCAAAGAAAATTCACATCCAGCAGTGGTTGGATTTAATATTTTGATGGGGGCCTCAAAATTATTATTGTTCGTTTAAAATTGGGGGTCCAAGATTTTGAGGGGGAATACCTTAAATGAACCATGTCCTATGGGCACGGGTTATGACTAGTTATTTTATATTACGAGAATTAAAAGAGAATTGCAGTTTATCTTTCCACAAGAGAAAAACATAGAATTAAACTTGTGCTTTCAAAAATTAAAATGTAATTGATAATATGAATACTCAAACGAAAGACCTTCAACTGAGTGTTAGGGCTTATAATCTCCCATCAAACAACAAATGTGTTACCAATTTACAAATCAAATCAAGACTTAAAAGCTAAACTTGTAATTTGTATTGGAAATCAAAATAGTGGTACTGATAAGTTTTTTCACTTAATTGGATTCTTGTATAGAAAATTGTCGTATATAAAGATGTAAACTATTGTAGCATTTCAAATCAACCTTTTTATATATACAAGCAAAAAATAAAATTTATAACAAGAATAATTGTGAATCTCTTTCCTTTGAGACTATATAAAAGTACATAAATTGCATAATTAATACTTCAATGTTCAAACAATTCTCAAGTTAACAATTCTAAAGAATATAAATTTCTAAAATTGCATCACCAACATTAACAAAATGATATCTTTTAGGTAATTGTAATTGCCAAGGAGGATTTTACAATGTCCCCAAATTTTAAGATAATTTTTTAAAATTAATTATACCTTTGATTTCTTATAAATTAAGAATAGTATTAATTTTAGTAAAGCATCTTTTATATCAAACTTTAAGAAAATTCGTAGATATTATAAAAGTTTCCTTTCGCAATTACATTTTCCATCTTTTATATGTCTCTACTATTATAAGGGAGCTTCAAAACGGCTCCAAATTAAGCCATCTAAGCCGTATGTATTTCATCAATAATTTCGTTTTAAAAAATTTTAAAAATAAGTCCCGTAATCATAGTTATTTTCTCACTAGTTTAAAATAAAATTAAAACCTAAAAATCTTTCAAACTGCATGAATATGTATAAATACTAAAATATTTTAGAATTTAAATTATATTTAAACTAATTAAATGGTATTATCTAACTAAACACATATCCAAAAGTTTAAAAATATATTTATAATAAATTATAACTAAAATATATTCAAATTATATTTAAAATATTCTAACATAATTTAAATTTTTATATTTCAATCATATTGTAGATTTTATTTTCTTTTTTCACGTGAAAGTAACTTAGTATTCATAACAGCTACACTGTCTTTGAAAATTTTATACATTGAACACACTTTCACTGACTGCCTTTTCTCCATGAAGGTTACACACACACCCCATTGTGCCATTTTCAGTTTAAGAATAAAATTCTCAGTTTAATTTTATGTCTAAGAAAAATTAAAAGTGATAAAAATAAAATAACAATTACGACTCTGCAAGGGATCGAACCACACAGCATCTCTGGTTTTGTGGACCAGCACCTTATCCATTGGACCACAGTCATTTCTGTATTAATTTTCAGTTTAAATATTAATAACTTTAGCTCAATTTGTATGTCAAGAAAAATAAGAAATAAATAGAAAATAAAAATGAAATAACAATCACGACTCTGCTGGGGATCGAACCCAGAATCTCTGGTTTCGTAGACCAGCACCTTATCCATTGGGCCACAGAGTCATTTCTGCCATTAATTTTCATTTTTATTAGTAAAAATCTTTGTAGAATTTAAAAACAATAAAAAAGTAAGAAAATTATAATATAATAAAAATAATATATGTATAATACGACTCTGCTGGGGATCGAATCCAGAATCTCTGGTTTCGTAGACCAGCGCCTTATCCATTGGGCCACAGAGTCGTTTCTGCCAGTAATTGTCAGTTTAAGAATGTAATTGTAGTTTAATTTTAACTCTAAGAAAAATAAAAAAAGTAAGAAAAATATAATACGACTCTGCTGGGGATCGAACCCAGAGTCTCTGGTTTCGTAGACCAGCGCCTTATCCATTGGGCCACAGAGTCATATCTGTTAGTAATTCTCAGTTTAAGAAAATAAGTGTAGTAATAGTCCTTTGTAGAATTTAAGAAAAATCAAAAAGTAACAAATATATAATATTTTATATATATATCTATTCTACTATATAATAGGAAAACTTGATGGTGAAACTTTTGAATTCCAAAAATACCCTTATATGTCTATACTAATTAAAAATGGTTCATCTATTCTCTATTCTACTATATAATAGGAAAACTTAGATGGTGAAACTTTTAAATTCCGAAAATACCCTTACATACTTATACTAATTAAAAATAGTTCATTAATTTTAATAAGGACAACTTAGTAATTAGGAAGACTACCCTTTGGTCTTCCTAAAGAGTCTTCCTAAACTAATTAAGAAATGTTAAAATATGTGCAAGGCACGTGCACATATGCTAGTATATATAATACGACTCTGCTGGGGATCGAACCCAGAATCTCTGGTTTCGTACATTGGGCCACATAGTCAACTTCTCAAATTTTATTTATATTTTTACACAGATCGTCCATATTCGATTTTCTTTTTGCAAATTTATTTTGTACGGTGCCAGGTTTAGGATCTAATTAGACTTTAGGTAGTAAGTTTGTCCGTTTTAGACTTTGGGTACTCAAACTTTTTTAGCGACGAACATTCGTTATTAAAAGACTCATTTAGTTACTAAAAAAAATCGAGTACCCAAAGTCTAAAACGGACAAATCCAGTATCCAAACTCTAATTACGTATAAACATGGTACCCTTGTACTAATTTTTTTTTTTTTTTTTTGCCATCTATCTTGCTTAATGAGTCTTTTCTTTATTACCTTTTAAAAGATATTTCAACCAAAATCCATACTTTTTATTTCAAATTTTATGTCATGTAAGAGTATACCTAAGTATAGGTGGAGATAACTTAGACCCTGTTTGGTATCACATTCGTTTATTGATTTTTTTAATTTTTTTATAAATAATAAATAAGCTTGACATATCTTGTTTTACTTATTTATAAAAACAAAAGCATGATTGATAAACAATAAAATTAGATAATTATTTATTTTTGGCAAGCAAACATACCATATCACCTCCATCCAAAATTTATCCTTTTGTCAATTGTAACTAACTAGTCGATGATTGTGTAGTCAATAATAGATTTTTTTTAATCTTATCAATATATTATTGTATCTTGTTGTTAAGTTATCATGTTATTATAAATATTAGCATATGTAGAACTTTGAAGGGTTCAACCATTAGAGAATTGATCTCTCTATATCTCTCAAATCTCTTAGTCAATAAATTGACTATAACACGATTGTGTGATCATTTTCAAATTCTAAGAGTAAATATGGTCTAATTTATTATTTCTTCCTTCTTAGTTCTAATCATAAAAAGAAAAAGATGATTCCTTTGAGGAGCAACCGCCCACCTCGACAGCTCCTGTCCGGCGGTCTAACAGTCAGAAATAGTTTTCAGTTTAACAATATCCTTCGGATCTATAAGCACACATTGACTTTCTAAAAAATATATATAAATCATTCGGATCTATCAGTCAAAAATGACTCTCAATATTTTTAAATCTTTATGGATAATTAGCCACCAATGGAGTGTTAGGTTTTGTGTGTATTTTAATAGTTAAGGTTATTTGGTTGCTTGCGATGCACTTTGGAATATTAGGACTCATAGATAGAAAATTTGAGTTTCAATCATTTATCTACTATACAAATTTTATGTTCTAACACCATTTTCAAATTATTTTTCATGATCAATTCTACCTGTCTTATTTTATTTCACCATCCTTTAACTAGGACTTGTCATTTAACGATCTAGTATTTGTTCACTATATTTGACAAATGAATCTGAGAAGGCTAATACCGTGCCTCGAGAAGAAGCTGGAGAGCGAGAACATGATGCTGAAACGGAAGGCAAGCATGTAGAATATTGATCTTCTATTATTCTTCAACTAAGGTATATAAGTATCTATTTATGTTTCATGTTAGTCTTCAAAGTTGGGATGGAACAATGTAGGTAATTTTATATTTATATTTGAAATTTTTTGACTTGACTCCCATTTTGTTTGTCGCAATTCATGATGCACCTCATTGTTTTGCAAAAATGTACATTTTTCCCCACATTCTGTCAGGGATATTTTTTGAGAAATTTTGACTTACCCCCTACTTAATTTATCCCAATTCACGGTGCACCCCACATGTCACCCCCAGTTTTTGAATTAGGGGTATTTTCGTCATTTTTCAAGTTTTATAATTTTTAGGAATTTTATTTGATTTTATATGATTTTTAGGGATTTATTTGATTTAGTTTGAATTTTACCCAATTCGGACTTAAGTTGGAGACCCGGGTAGCCTGGACACTAGTGGGACCCACATACTAGCTGGGCTTGGCCCACATACCATCCTAAGTAGGTTAGAAACCATAAACCCAACTTCCATGGCTTAATTAGTCATTTTAGAGACTTAATTGATTAATTAGAATCAAGCCGAACCAAACCGAAACAAACCGAACCCAAACTAAGTCTAATGGGTTGGAGGCTTAGTGGATCCACACCCAAAACCCAATATCCCCCCCCTCCCCCCCCCCCCCCCCCCCCCCCCCCCCCCCCCTTTTGGCCGGCCATGATAGGGAGCACCCCTCCTCTTTCTTCCTCACAAGTAAACTCTCTCTCTCTCTCTCTCTAATTTATTTCTTCTTCCCAAGCTTTTCTTTCTCCAAGGAGACCTACACCTAGGTAAGCTCATAAATCCCCATTAATTCCTCTATTTCATTGGTGCCCTTCACAATAGTTGTAGAGGAGGTCATTCTCCACACTTTGCCCCTAGAATTTGTAGGTTTTCCTAAAAATCTAGGTTAGGGATTTAATTTGGGGGTTTTCCTTTAGAGAGAAGTATATATGAATATATATGTGTATGTATTTATTTATATGTATTTGTGTGTAGAGGAATGAGAGTGGTGGTGGTGTTGTGTGAGAGTGTGCTTGTGTGGTTGTGTGTGAGAGTATGTGTGTGTTAGTGTGGTAGAGAGAATGTGTGTGTGTATTTATATATATATATATATATATATATGTGTGTATGTATATATATATATATATATATATATATATATATATATATATATATATATATATATATATATATATATATATATTTGTGTGTGTAGGGAAATGGAAGTGGTGGTGTTTGTGTGTGAGAGTGGTGGTGAGAGTGTGTGTTTGTGTGTGTGAGAGTGAGTGCGTGTTTGTGTGGTAGGGAGAGTGTGTGAGTGTATATATATTTATATGTGTGTGTGTCTATGTATGTATATATGTATATCTATATGTGTGTGTATATATGTATATATATTGATAGAGGGATGGATATTAGATTATATATATATATATATATATATATATATATATATATATATATATATATATATATATATATATATATATATATATATATATATATGGTTAGATAGATATATAGATAGATAGGAGGATAGATATATATATAGAGAGAGGAAGAGTAGAGGAAGAATTAGAAGTTGAAGAAGAAGAGAATAAGATGAAGCAACAGCAACAATAGCAGCTAGCAGCAGCTGCAGCAGCAACAAGAGGCAGTAGCAGCAGCTGGCAGCAGTAGGGAGCAGCCCCCCCTCCCCCCTTATTAGCCCCCTATTAACCTGTCACGCCCCAGAACCAGAATACTGGAGAGCGGGGGCAGACATAGCCAGCTACGTATATTGAAATAGAATACATCTCAACTATACGGTCACGGCTGTCTAGATATGAGGGTTTACTACAAGCCAACAGTCTCTTAAGGTCAAGCCTATTGTCTCAATCTCAAGCAATTAACAGAGTTACAAGATATTAGAGCATCAAATATATATATATATAAGGCGTCCCAAATATTACATATTGGATGATCATGAAGCTAGTCGTACAAAATGATGGGACTAGCAAGAGTTCAGTCATACATGATCAACCCTAGGATTTGTTAATCATGCTTACAGCCCGTAGGCAGACAGTAAGTAAATGTGCATCGAGCTAACAGGTGCTCGTCGGCTAAACGCCTCAAAAGAATAAATTTACATATAAGTGGGTGAAACAAAAAGGAAAACCCACTCTTGGCCCGGGTTCCGTCTAGTTGTCACCATTGGACTGGAAGCTCGATAGATCCTCGGGAGCTGCTCCGAAATCTGGCCACACAAAACCAGCTGGGTCAAACCCCAGAAAGAGCAAGTGCCACAAAGGAGGCCACAAATAAGAACAAAAGCCAGCATATCAGAACATAAAGAATAAAAGAAAGTACAAGTAGTAAGGTACACAGGGCGATAAACGACTAGGGACGCGGAACCATTCCGGGAGCCAGGTTACAATCCTTAACCAGACAAGGACCGGGGTTGTAACCCTTCGCCTTAATAGCTCACTGTCTCTACTCATTTATCGTTAAGATAAGTAAAACAAACATGCTCAGGAGATAGCAGGTACTGGAGCTAGACAAGACTTAGACAAGGCTGGACACCATCCATTCACAATCGGCCAAGCAAGTACTACGGCTTACTACTTTAACTAACTAGGGTTATCACAAGCCTAATTACTAACAAGATGCAAGTGAGAAACTCCCAGTCCCAAGCCCTGCAGACTATCCAGTTATCCTTCCGCGGGTTGAGAGTTATAGGTGGGTACATTGCCCGGGAGACAATGTACCCTTAGGTGACTTAGAGGGTGCAACACATGACAGTGTGCTGGAAATATGCTCTACTCGTCGGCAAGCTACAAGTCCATTAAAGCGCCCAGATAACGAGATTGCCTGTGACTGGGAATTCTCCATGTTCTAGTTTGATCTAATCATTAGCCTAATCCAATTTAGCGCGAGTTCCTGGCCGTGGTACCCAGGAAGTCACGTCCTAGACATGATGCAATACAAGACAAGTGGATTGTACAAGCAAGCAAGTAGGAACACCCACGGTTTCAAGTTGATTATACGAGTTAATTACAAGTTACAAGTCAAGTCAAGTCAGGAGTGCGCCGCCACGGGCCACTATCAAGTTATCAAGATAAATCATGTCAGGGTGCTTGTTAGGAGTGCACCACTATGGGTCACTGTCATGTCAGGCTGGTCATGTCAGGAGTGCACCACTACGGGTCACTGTCGTGTTATGCTAGTTCCTTGTCATACCATGCCAAGTACAGTAGTCATTCCCAACATATTAAGCAAAATCAAGTTCATGTAAAAGGCGTAAGGATATAAAATGGGCGTAAAATATCTAATAAAATACTAATATAAATAGGACTATAGAAGAGCCAAGATCAAGAAATAACAAATTCATCATAGACAAGTAGGTTGTGCAGGGTATGTACTGCGCAGGGTGCCAAGTGCGCAGGATGAGCTGCACAGGGTGCCAAGTGCGCAGGATGAGCTGCACAGGGTACCAACTGCGCAGGGTGCCAAGTGCGCAGGATGAGCTGCGCAGCAGATGGATTGCGCTGGATCAGGTTGCGCAGGAATGGATGGCGCAGGGTCAGATTGCGCATGAGTGGAGTGCGCAGGGATAGATTGCGCATGAGCAGACTGCGCATGAGCAGACTGCGCATGAATCCATGCGCACTCGGGTTGAGCGCAGGTCGCCAAGGGGCAAGCTGCACAGTCAGCGCTGCGCTAAAGAGCGCTGGCCGAGGGGGATGCGCAATCCAGCCCTGCGCTAAAGAGCGCAGGCTGCTGTCTTCTTCTCCAGGCCGAGAAGAAGACTCCAAGAACTCTAAGGTTCAAAACTTCATATCTTGGTAAAATCAAAACCAAATCTAGATTTTCAAAGGTCTAACTTGAGTAAAATTGAATTCTCTTCCACATGGAAGCATCAAAACCCACAAAAATCCAACCAAAATAGATCAAAACCATATAAATCCGAAAATAGTCAAAACCTAGATCTAAAAAAATGAAAGCTCCAAATCACAAAATGTCAAGTTCTAAGTTGTTCTCCATGGCCTAATCTAGCTAATGGACAAATAAAAGTGGTGCTTATTTGATGGCAAGGTGCACTTGCCTATGGATTGGGGAGTTGTGGAAGAAGGAAGAACAAGAAAATTAATGGAGAGTAAAGAGGAGAGAGAAAGTTTGGTGGAGATATAATGAGGGTGGTTGTGTTGTGTTGAAGGTAGAGTGTAGGTTAAAGTGTACCAATTCATATTAAACCAAACCTAATCAACCCAAACCAATTAAAACCGAGCCGAGCCAAAACCCGAAATACGAGAAAACCAAAATCCCGCAAGTCGAAAAAATAAAATACGTGCCAAAATCAAATTACGAGTACAAATACGAAATACAGGAAATGGGGATGACAACTCTACCCACCTTCAAAGAATTCCGTCCTCAGAATTTAATCAAGGAGCTAGAGATTGCCACGACAAGCTATACTAAGCACAGGCAAGCTACACTAAGCAGTTCAATCATACAATCATACAATGCAAGCAAGGAAAGGGAAAGCGTAAGGCATAAGAAAGACATTATACCTTACGAGTCAAACAGGTAGGGATATCGCGATCGGATGTCGTCCTCACGCTCCCACGTTGACTCACCTAGAGAGTGATGACCCCAAGCAACACGGACTAAGTTAATAGTCTTGTTCTTGAGCGTCTTTTCTCTCCGGTCCAATATAGACACGGGCCTCTCCTCATACGAAAGGTTGGTACCAACAACCAATTCCGAATGATCTAGGATATGGCTCGGGTCCGGGATGTACCGTCTTAATTGGGATACATGGAATACATCATGTACCTCACTTAGCAACGGCGGAAGAGCGAGACGATAGGACACATCGCCTACTCGCTCCAGAATATCGAACGGCCCTATATACCTAGGACTAAGCTTTTCCCGTACGCCAAAACGAATGACGCCGCGGGTAGGCGAGATCCTAAGGAATACATGGTCGCTGACGGTAAATTCTAAGGGACGTCGATGAGCATCGGCCCAATGGCGCTGGCGATCCTGAGCAACTCGGAGGTGATTTCTGACTTTCCTGACCACTTCAACCGTCTGAGAAATCAGTTCTGGACCGAGCATCTGCCTCTCTCCGACATCGTCCCATGCTAACGGAGATCTGCACTTCCTACCATACAGAGCCTCGAAGGGTGCCATCTGGATACTGGCCTGGAAACTATTGTTGTACGAGAATTCCACCAGGTGCAGGTGATCCTCCCACGAACCATCGAAGTCAAGGGTACATGACCGCAACATATCTTCGAGAGTTTGTGTAGTACGCTCTGACTGCCCATCTGTCTGCGGATGATACGCTGAGCTGAACTTGAGACGAGTCCCCAAACTTTGATGAAGACCGCGCCAGAAGTGCGATGTGAATCTTGTATCCCTGTCTGATACTATGCTGACTGGCACTCCGTGAAGTCTGACAATCTGCCTGAGATACATCTCTGCTAGCTGTGCCGTCGACTGTCCAACTCTAAATGGAAGAAAGTGTGCCACCTTGGTAAGCCTGTCCACAATGACCCAAATAGTATCTCTGCCTGTCGGAGATCTGGGTAACCCAGTCACGAAATCCATGGTTATGCGTTTCCATTTCCATTCTGGGATCGGTAAAGGTTGAAGAAGTCCAGCTGGCCTCTGATGTTCAGCCTTGACCTGTTGGCAAACCAAACATCGAGAGACATACCGGGCTATCTCCCTCTTCATACCATTCCACCAAAAGTGCTGACGAATATCTCGGTACATCTTCGTGCTGCCTGGGTGGATGGAATACTGCAAACTGTGAGCCTCTGCCATGACTTCCTGTCTGATATCTCCACTGGGTACACAAAGACGCATGCCGTGTCGAAGTGTACCATCCTCATGAATACATAACTCTGGCCTTCTCCCTGCCTCGCACTCTGTTCTGAGCCGCTGAATCTTGGAATCGGTTAACTGTGCTGTCCGGATCCTCTCAACTATGGTGGACTGAATCTGTAGGCTGGCCATCAAGGCCACATTGGAAGGGAGGACAACTTCTATACCCATCTTCTGAAGATCCGACAATAGCTCTGGTTGCGCCGTCAGGAAATAAACTCCGGCTCTCCGGCTCAACGCATCTGCTACAACGTTGGCCTTCCCTGGATGATACTGCAAATCCACATCGTAGTCCACCAGTAGCTCGAGCCATCTTCTCTGCCGCATATTAAGATCCTTCTGGGTGAAAACATACTTCAGGCTCTTATGATCAGTAAAGATCTCCACTCTGTCTCCGTACAAGTAGTGCCTCCACAACTTAAGTACAAACACTACTGCTGCTAGCTCCAAGTCGTGGGTCGGGTAATTCTTCTCATGATCACGGAGTTGACGTGACGCATAAGCAATTACCTTCCCATGCTGCATCAAAACACATCCCAATCCTCTGCCTGAAGCGTCACAATAAACTGTGAATCCTCCGGTCCCATCTGGAAGGGTAAGAATGGGAGCCGTTATCAAACCTCGCTTTAACTTCTCAAATGATTCCTGACATTCTGCTGTCCAAATGAACGGCACATCCTTGCGGGTCAACTGGGTCATCGGCGCTGAAATCCTTGCAAAATCAGAGACGAACCGCCGGTAGTAGCCGGCCAATCCAAGAAAGCTGCGAACTTCTGCCACTGAGCTGGGTACTGGCCATGCCTCGATAGCCACAATCTTCTGGGGATCCACTTTCACTCCTCCTCTGGTAATGATGTGACCTAAGTAAGAAATACGATCGAGCCAGAACTCGCATTTACTGAACTTGGCGTACAACTGGTGCTCTCTGAGAATCTGGAGGACAATTCTGAGATGCTGCTCGTGCTCTGCTTCACTCTTGCTATAGACCAGGATGTCATCAAGGAACACTATCACAAACTGATCCAAGTAAGGCATGAAAATACGGTTCATGAGGTCCATGAACACTGCCGGCGCATTGGTCGCTCCAAAGGGCATAACTAGAAACTCCCAATGCCCGTACCTAGATCTGAACGCCGTCTTCGGGATGTCCTGCTCTCTGACTCTGATCTGGTGGTATCCTGACCGCAAGTCTATCTTCGAGAAAACTGAAGCCCCTTTGAGTTGATCAAACAAGTCATCTATCCTCAGGAGAGGATATCTGTTCTTGATTGTCACTGAGTTCAAGGTACGATAATCAACACATAGCCTGGACATACCATCCTTCTTTTTCATAAGAAGTATCGGGGCTCCCTAAGGCGATCCACTTGCACGAATGAATCCCTTGGTCCTGAGTTCTTCAATCATCTTGTACAAAATCTCCAACTCTGAAGGCGCCATTCTGTAGACTCGCTCTGAACTGGTGCTGTCCCGGGAATCAAGTCGATGGTGAACTCGATCTCCCGCTCTGGTGGCATCCCTGGAAGTTCCTCTGGAAAGACATCTGGAAACTCTTCAACTATTCGGGGCAACTGCACTGCTGCTACTGCCATCCGCAATGCTGGAGGAGATGGCTCTACTGCGCCTCTGGAAAATGAAAACTCTGGCTCTCCGGGAATACTTAAGACAACTCTGCCAACATGGCAGTCTATCCTAGCATAATGGTTCCTCAACCAATCCATGCCTAGGACTACATCATAGTCTGCCATAGGAAACTCTATGAGCCTAGCGGGGAACTCTCTACCGCTAACTACGATCCGACACGAGGAAAATACTCGATCTACTCCCACAAGACCATTACCAGTAAGTATATTGAGCCTCACTGATAATGACTCGGGCTCCAATTCTATCCGTGTCGCGAATCGTGCAGACATGAATGAATGCGATGCACCAGAATCAAATAATACAGATGCTGGAAAGGTGTTGACGAGAATAGTACCTGCCACTACCTCACCTGGTACAACTTCTTCTTCCATGGTCATCATCATAGCCTGACCTCTAGCTGCGGGTCCCCTCTGCTGGAAACCCCTCTGTCGGTTTTGTGCTGGAGCCTGGGTGATCTGCTGCTGGTTCTGCTGCTGAAATGCCTGGGCCTGAAGCAACAATGGCCTCGGGTACTGCTACTGCTGCTGCTGGACTGGAACTGGGGCTGGTCCTCTCACCGAAGAACTAGAAAGGTTGGATGATGATGGACCTCCCCTATTCGGGCAGGTCCCTATCTGGTGGTCTGCTCCTCCACAAGCCAGGCATAATTCCTGTGCCCTACGACACTCTGCCACTACATGGCCCGGCTTCCCGCAATGCGAACATCCCGCCGCGGAAGACTGCTTCTGCTTCTGTTGCTGCGGATACGTCGGGGTTGAATGCTGAACCGACGTCACTGAGGCCGCCCGCCTCGGAGTTCCAATGGTCAATCCTCTAGCTGCCGGGGCTGGAGCTGAAGATTGGTGCATCTGGTTGTGGGACCGCTTCCTGCCTCCGGTCCTGTCTACAATTCTCCGGGAGGTATACTCATGCCTCCTTGCTGCCTTCAACACTGCATCGAACGTCTGGTGCTCGAACTGCTCTACAGCCAATAATATCTCTAAGTGCAGCCCTTGCTGGAACCGCTGAGCCCTATCGAACTCGGTCGCCACCAAAGTGGGGGCGAACCTACTCAACCTGGAAAACTCGGTCGCATAGCCATCGACCGTTCTGCCTCCTTGCTTCAAGTTGGTGAATCTGGTCTGCAAGTCGTACCGTGCCACCGCATCGAAGTACTTTGTCTGGAACCTCTCTCTGAACGTCGCCCAAGTGACTGGTGCCGCTAACCCCATGGCCTGAGCTGCCCACCAATCGCGAGCCAAGTCTAACAACTGTAGGCGTACCACCGCCACCTTCTCATTCTCAGGTGTCCTAGCTGCTTCTAGAACCACCTCGGTATCCTGAAGCCAAGCGTCTGCGGCAATCGCATCTTTACTGCCGTCAAAGAAGGGAGGGCTCAAGCGCTTGAAACTGTTGGCCGCCTGATTCCCTTGGGGACCTCCTCGGTTTAGTGCATCATGAACTTCCTGGTGCAAGGCGTCGCCTCGACGATCTTGGGATGCAAGCAGTTCTCTGATAAGCCCTACCAAAGGTCCCTCATCCTGTTTAGCTGGTTGAACGGGCGGAGCTGCCTGAACTGGAGGTTCTGAGCCTCCGGAAAGCATAACTCGGGAGGCTACTCCAGAGTGCTGAGCTTGATCTTCCTGGCGCTGGGGTGCTTGCCGAGCTTCCTCTGGCTGGTTGGCAGGTCCGGGAGTAATGCCGCTGAAGAAGACGACATAGGGAACAGTAAGGAAGGACCAGGACAGATCAATGATGCAAGCGTGTGACCAGGTCAAGAATCTCAGGGATTTGAAGATACGAGCAGAGATCAAGGACGAAATATTGATTGAGACATCTATTCGGTAAACCCTCACATTTCTTGAATGCCAAGACCTGCATGGGCCACCACTTAAACCATGTCACGCCCCAGAACCAGAATACTGGAGAGCGGGGGCAGACATAGCCAGCTACGTATATTGAAATATAATACATCTCAACTATACGGTCACGGCTGTCTAGATATGAGGGTTTACTACAAGCCAGCAGTCTCTTAAGGTCAAGCCTATTGTCTCAATCTCAAGCAATTAACAGAGTTACAAGATATTAGAGCATCAAATATATATATATAAGGCGTCCCAAATATTACATATTGGATGATCATGAAGCTAGTCGTACAAAATGATGGGACTAGCAAGAGTTCAGTCATACATGATCAACCCTAGGATTTGTTAATCATGCTTACAGCCCGTAGGCAGACAGTAAGTAAATGTGCATCGAGCTAACAGGTGCTCGTCGGCTAAACGCCTCAAAAGAATAAATTTACATATAAGTGGGTGAAACAAAAAGGAAAACCCACTCTTGGCCCGGGTTCCGTCTAGTTGTCACCATTGGGCTGGAAGCTCGGTAGATCCTCGGGAGCTGCTCCGAAATCTGGCCACACAAAACCAGCTGGGTCAAACCCCAGAAAGAGCAAGTGCCACAAAGGAGGCCACAAATAAGAACAAAAGCCAGCATATCAGAACATAAAGAATAAAAAAAAGTACAAGTAGTAAGGTACACAGGGCGATAAACGACTAGGGATGCGGAACCATTTCGGGAGCCAGGTTACAATCCTTAACCAGACAAGGACCGGGGTTGTAACTCTTCGCCTTAAAAGCTCACTGTCTCTACTCATTTATCGTTAAGATAAGTAAAACAAACATGCTCAGGAGATAGCAGGTACTGGAGCTAGACAAGACTTAGACAAGGCTGGACACCATCCATTCACAATCGGCCAAGCAAGTACTACGGCTTACTACTTTAACTAACTAGGGTTATCACAAGCCTAATTACTAACAAGATGCAAGTGAGAAACTTCCAGTCCCAAGCCCTGCAGACTATCCAGTTATCCTTCCGCGGGTTGAGAGTTATAGGTGGGTACATTGCCCGGGAGACAATGTACCCTTAGGTGACTTAGAGGGTGCAACACATGACAGTGTGATGGAAATGTGCTCTACTCGTCGGTAAGCTACAAGTCCATTAAAGTGCCCAGATAACGAGATTGCCTGTGACTGGGAATTCTTCATGTTCGAGTTTGATCTAATCATTAGCCTAATCCAATTTAGCGCGAGTCCCTGGCCGTGGTACCCAGGAAGTCACGTCCTAGACATGATGCAATACAAGACAAGTGGTTTGTACAAGCAAGCAAGTAGGAACACCCACGGTGTCAAGTTGATTATACGAGTTAATTACAAGTTACAAGTCAAGTCAAGTCAGGAGTGCGCCGCCACGGGCCACTATCAAGTTATCAAGATAAATCATGTCAGGGTGCTTGTTAGGAGTGCACCACTATGGGTCACTGTCATGTCAGGCTGGTCATGTCAGGAGTGCACCACTACGGGTCACTGTCGTGTTATGCTAGTTCCTTGTCATACCATGCCAAGTACAGTAGTCATTCCCAACATATTAAGCAAAATCAAGTTCATGTAAAAGACGTAAGGATATAAAATGGGCGTAAAATATCTAATAAAATACTAATATAAATAGGACTATAGAAGAGCCAAGATCAAGAAATAACAAATTCATCATAGACAAGTAGGTTGTGCAGGGTATGTACTGCGCAGGGTGCCAAGTGCGCAGGATGAGCTGCGCAGGGTACCAACTGCGCAGGGTGCCAAGTGCGCAGGATGAGCTGCGCAGGGTGCCAAGTGCGCAGGATGAGCTGCGCAGCAGATGGATTGCGCTGGATCAGGTTGTGCAGGAATGGATGGCGCAGGATCAGATTGCGCATGAGTGGAGTGCGCAGGGATAGATTGCGCATGAGCAGACTGTGCATGAGCAGACTGCGCATGAATCCATGCGCACTCGGGTTGAGCGCAGTTCGCCAAGGGGCAAGCTGCGCAGTCGGCGCTGCGCTAAAGAGTGCTGGCCGAGGGGGATGCGCAATCCAGCCCTGCGCTAAAGAGCGCAGGCTGCTGTCTTCTTCTCCAGGCCGAGAAGAAGACTCCAAGAACTCTAAGGTTCAAAACTTCATATCTTGGTAAAATCAAAACCAAATCTAGATTTTCAAAGGTCTAACTTGAGTAAAATTGAATTCTCTTCCACATGGAAGCATCAAAACCCACAAAAATCCAACCAAAATAGATCAAAACCATGTAAATCCGAAAATAGTCAAAACCTAGATCTAAAAAAATGAAAGCTCCAAATCACAAAATGTCAAGTTCTAAGTTGTTCTCCATGGCCTAATCTAGCTAATGGACAAATAAAAAGTGGTGCTTATTTGATGGCAAGGTGCACTTGCCTATGGGTTGGGGAGTTGTGGAAGAAGGAAGAAGAAGAAAATTAATGGAGAGTAAAGAGGAGAGAGAAAGTTTGGTGGAGATATAATGAGGGTGGTTGTGTTGTGTTGAGGGTAGAGTGTAGGTTAAAGTGTACCAATTCATATTAAACCAAACCTAATCAACCCAAACCAATTAAAACCGAGCCGAGCCAAAACCCGAAATACGAGAAAACCAAAATCCCGCAAGTCAAGAAAATAAAATACGTGCCAAAATCAAATTACGAGTACAAATACGAAATACAGAAAATGGGGGTGACATAACCCCTTAAACCCCCTTGTATATATATATATATATATATATATATATATATATATATATATATATATATATATATATATATATATATGTATATATATATATATAGATAGATAGATAGTTATATAGTTAGAAGTAAGTAGAAGAGATTAGAAGAAGAGGAAACTAGAAGGAAAGAATGAGAAGAAATAGAGAAAAGAGAATTAGAATAGGAAAATTAGTAAGGAAGAGAAGAAGAGAATTAGAAGAAGTTAGGAAAGGAATGAGAAGGAGATTAGAAGAGAATAGGAAAGGGGAATAGGAATTAGTAAGGAGGAGAAGAATTAGAATGGGAAGAAGTTAGAAGAATTAGAATGGGAAGTAGAAAATAGGGAATCAATTTGGAAGAAATCGAGTTAGAGAGTGAAATCGAGCTCCGAGTATCGGAACGCGATGAAACTTGGCGTAGACCTAGATTATATGAATTAGATTTTGCGGGTAGGGTCCCGAGTGGAAATCGGGGTCGTAGGACGCCGGTATCGCGCCGTACCATTGCGTATCTTGAAATATTCAAGATACCGGCAATGGGCCGTATCATGGACTGGATGTCCACTTTACCTAGGTATTTTGGTAGGAAATGAACCTATAGGCTAGTATCATACTACCCTAGGGAGCACGGGTCAAAATATCAAGCGTAGGTAGGCTAACTGGGTAATTGCCTAAGTTAGAATTTTACCTTTTTAAAGGGTAAAATAGGATATTGGCCTACGGCCAAGATTTGAGTTTCGAAGTCCAAGATGGACTTGGATATAGGTTGTAAGGGTTGGTAATGATTAGAAATAGTCGTCTAGACCTAGTCTTGACCTTGGTTGACCACGGTTGACTTTTTAGACCAAAAGTCAACTATGGGTCAACACTTTACCCAATTTAGTCCCAAATTCCATTAAACTTGAGCAGTTGACCAAAAGTCAACTATTAGTCACCATTGACCTAGGGTTGACCTAGAGTTGACCTAGAGTTGACCTAGGGTTGACCAGTTGACCAAAAGTCAAGTGTAAGTCAACCTTTAACTTAAATCGACCTAGTTTAATTCTGTTTGACTTGCATTGACCTAGTATGACTTTGTTAGGCCTAATATGACTTAGATTAATCCTGTACCATCTAGTTTGACCTTGTTTGACCTAGACTGACTTAGTTTGACGTGTCTTGACCTATTTTTGACTCAGTATGACTTAATTTCACTTCCAAACCATTATATTGATACAGTATTCCATCTATAGGTCCTCGAGGCACTGATCTTGGACTCAGTCGACTTATCCATCATAGTACAGGCGAGTACATTCTCTGATAATATTTCTGTTTTATGATATCGTCTTTGTTTCTAGTATTTAGTTTGTAGATTATCCTTGTTCTCTTGACACATTGTTCACACGGATTGATATTTGTCTGGATCCCGTCATAAGATGTTATTCCTCTTATATATGGTATACACTGGGCAAGTCTTCATTGCTTATTGTTCATTGTATAGATACGATTCCTGCGTAGGCTCGCGACCTCCTCAGAGAATACGTATCATGACGTGTCATGACTGGATCCACTATATTAGTCAGGGATGGGGGTGTTAGCGTAGATATGTGATCAATACCCCATAGTATTATATTGTATCCTCATTGTATCACTATAGTATTCTCATTGTATAGTGTTAATCATACACTCACGTATGATTAGCCAGGCCAAACATTGTATCAAGTTCTAAGCCGATCACATGTTGAAACTAATACTAAACTCACATAGATATAGTTCCAGATTTTTGTACATGAGTTATACTGTTTTTCCTGTTCTTACATTCAGATTACAGTCTTGACATGCCTTACCATGATTCATCTACACATCATTTACTTCATAGATTCTCTCTATTTACTGCTACATTTTCAATATCGTCTAACTAGAACTGTTATTGAGATTTGTGCTCGTTCCATCCTGACTGGATATGTTGACAAAATTTTACAGATTATGGCGAGGAGGATTGTCTTACCTACTACGGTCCGGTTGACGTAGTGGGCGTAGACTTGGAGACCTTGGTTCAGCAGGGCTTAGCTCCGCCCGACGAGCCTCTAGCTTAGTTTAGTTAGACTAGACATTTTGGACTGGACCTTGTCTCCAGCTTGCTACTTGTGTTATTATATTATATTTTAGATTGTATTAGAGACTTGGACTTAGACTTGTATATTGTTTGTGATGGACTTGACAGGTTATATTTTATAGTCTTGTTGTCTTTATCTTTCAGTCTTTACTTATTATCTTAGAGTTGTGATTGAGTACTCATATATACATTGCTTGTCCTCCGTTCGGAGTTGACCATATTCTCGGCAGGTTTTGATATATATATATAAACTGTTTAGAGTAGAAAACCTACAGCGTTCCACGCCATTTTTACGGTGAGGGCTGGGCGTTGTCACGTGCACGTGCCCTTATAGCGGGTGCGGGTCGTGACACCACAGTTTTGCAAAAATGTACAGTACCCACAACTTTGGATGGAATCCGTCATTTTTTTGATCAAAATGTCCCTGCCTTCTTTTCTCTTTCCTCTCACCCACTCCCCCCCTCATCCCCCCCTCCCCCCTCCCCTGCTGCCACCGCCCCGCTCCCCGTCTCCGTCATGCGCTCCCCCCTCCCCGCCTCCGTCGTGCTGCTTCCGCTGTTGCTGCTGCCGCCGCTGCTGTCGGAGGCGGGGAGGAGGGGAGACTCCCCGCCTCCGTCGTGCTGCTTCCGCTGCCGCCGCCGCTGTTGCTACTGCTGCCATTGCTGCCGCTGCGGAAGGCGGGGAGGGGGAGCGGAGGTGGAGGCGGCGGCGGGGAGGGGGGAGCGCACAGCGGAGGCTGGGAAGGGGGGGAGCGGGGGCGGTGGTTCGGGGGGGAGGGGGTGGGGGGGTTGAGAGGAGAGGAAAGAGGAAGAAGCCAATGACATTTTAGTCAAAAAATTGACGAATTTCATCCAAGGAAGAGGGTACTGTACATTTTTGCAAAACTGTTGGGTGCACCATGGATTGGGATAAATTAAGTGGGGGTAAGTCAAAATTTCTCATATTTTTTTGGGACCAAAATATTCCTGTCTTCTTCCCCTTTCCTCCTTCCTCCTCCCGCGGGCAGGCCGCCGGCGCTCCCCGCCACCGCCTCCGCTCCCCCCTCCCCGCCACTGCCTCCCACCCTCCCCCCTCCGCTCCCCCCTCCCCGCCACCGCCCCCTCCTCCTCCTCCGACGGGTGGCGACAAGCAGTAGCAGCATCAGCAGCAGCGGCAGCAGCAGCGGCGGCATCAGCAGCAGCGGCAGCAACGACAACATCACGACAGAGGCGGGGAGGGGGGAGCGCACGTCGAGGAGAGGGGAGGGGAGCGGGGGCGGTGGCCGGGGTCGGCGACGGGCGGGGGGGGGAGAGGAAAGAGGAAGAAGAAAATGGAAGGGACATTTTGGTCATTTTTTTTGTCAAGACAGTTGACCGTCAATTTCTGACGGATTCCGTCCAATGTGGAGGAGAATGTACATTTTTGTAAAACAGTAGGATGCACCGTGAATTGCGACAAACAAAGTGGGGGAGGGGGGGGAGTCAAAAAATTCCTTTATATTTAGAATATCTTTTTCCAGAATTATTAACTTTATCTTGCTATAGATGATCCATGGTAAACCTATCATAGAATCTTACATGCGACGAGTACGAAAATGGGTACCGGTGTATTCATATGTCGCATAATATGATATGTTTGTTACATACTCAACCCACTATATTCTGGTAACGGGATGTGACAACCGAATTAACTGGTTCAGATTCGATCACAATGTTCAAGGATATATTACGTTTGGATCCAAACAAATCTGAATCCTTATTTAATTTATTGGGATCCAGATTTGAAAATAATGCTTATATAATTGTATAGATCATATTAATATATCTACTTTTGTAACACTAGGGAGGGCCCTATTTATGACTAAGCATGTTATATCCACAGTATATACAACGTGCGACTTAATTAATCCGTAACAAAAATGCTACATAAAACACAAATATATATATATATATATATATATATATATATATATATATATATATATATATATATATATATATATATATATATATATATGTAAATTAAGATTTGTAAAGATTTAATTAAATTTTATTTTTAATTTCTTATGGATATATGTGAATAAAAGATAGGATATTCGGTTATGCAGAACAAAAAGAGAAAGTTTAAAATTATAATCTTTCTTAATTTTTTTTAATAAAATAAATGGTGGATGATATACATACGATTTGGACGGCTCATTTTTGAGTCATTTAAAAGCCGGACTATATAGTATAGTACAACTACTAAAAACACAAATAATTTTTTACTTTCTTATATTATCAAAATATAATTAAAATATTTAAATTCATATTCAGATTTATTATATATACATTATATTTTAATTAAGATTTATAGAAATTTAATTTAAATTTAATTATAATTTTTTATGAATATATGTGAATAAAAGAGAGAGCATTCGATTATGCGGAACAAAAATAAAAAGGACGGTATTTGGAAGAAAAAGGAGGAAAACTTTATAATTTTTAGTAAATTTTTAAATTAAATGATTGATGATATACATACGACTTAGACACGACTCATTTTTGAATAGTTTCGAGGCCGCATTAGTATCTGTATCCATATTTATAAATATAAAACTAATATAAAAATCGCATACCATGGAATCCTCTCCAGGGACGACATAGTTAAAAACACTAGTAAATTTACTTGTGCATTGAACGTAAATTTTTTTCCTTCTTTTTATTGTTGAAAAACAGTTTAATTTTTTTAATATATTTGAATTAAAAATATATATATATTATATATATATGGGTCGTTCTACAATACATTCGCTGGAAATGGATGTATCGATACATCCGAAATCTGGACCGTTGGATGTTGATCCAATGGTTCGGATTGAATAATAGTGTAGAAACATCATTTAATGCTGATTTAGACTTTTGACCTGTTGGTAACTTTGCTTAGCAGGTCATTCTTCACTTTAATTTTTTAATGAACACCCTAAATTAATTCATATTTACTCTCTCAAAAGTCCATCCAATTTAATATTTCGTATATATTTTTTTTGGTTACAGGCCGTCGTGGTGGTGGTGTTGGTGGTTGTGGTGGAAAGAGAACAGAGATGAAGATGGAAATAGAATCGGTCCGGATCGCGTCGAACGTCGTCGAGCCCTCCTAGAACAACGAGGAGTACCAGCTGCGCGTGAAGAATCGGTTCGCTTCGCGTCGGACATAGTCGAAACCCCTCGAACAAGAAGTATTAGCGGCGCCGCTCTAATTTTACTGTCCATGCCATT